>SJYX01006285.1:0-46856 GCA_006410675.1 Oreotragus oreotragus | reverse complement strand
ATCTTCCCGACCCAGGGATCAAACCCGGGTCTCCCGCGTTGGAGGCAGACGCTTTAACCTCTGAGCCACCAGGGAAGACAAACCTGTAGTTCAAGCTGGTATTAAATAGCGTATGTGTTCTTCTTCTTAAGACTGAAGAACAGATACTATTGGAGGGGCAGTTAGGAATCCCACATAATGGGACTGTACAAGGAAGAGTACAAGGCCTGTTGTGTTGCTGTTGTCAGATAGTAGGGCCTCCCAAGCCCTGGTTCTCAATTTGTATGTCTTAAAGGGGATTATAGAACTGACCTGTACTAACTAGAACCACAAGAGATGAGTGTATGAAAACTAAAATGCTGTTTACTGATTTATAAAGAGAGATAGCAGTTCTCAAGTGGATCAGCATGTTTGGCTGTAGGCGGAAACAAAGTTCTCTTAAGAAGTTTGCTTGGTAAGCAGAGTCTGAGCCAGGGAACTTGGATGTTTTTAGTGGCTGCTGTACCCACACTGCTGTCTAGTCTGATGCAGTAATTGCTTTTGTAAGGACAGACTTGTTTGTGCATCCTATTGGCTCTCCCTAAACTTGGGTACTGCCTTCTTCATCTGACTCCCTGGCTCTCCTTTTCTTTTGTTGGACCAATTCAGAATTCCCTTATCTTTCTTTAGAATTGTCAAATCTTTTAATCCTCTTACTGCTTAATCTTTCTTTAAATTGAATTCTGTAAACTTCTGCTGTGATCTGTTCTTTGTTCCTGTCAGAGAGCAGTCTTTATTTTCAAGTTCTTGATGGGGTAAGCAGTAACCATCTTTTTCATAGACTAATTGCATTTGAATGTTTGGTGATTGAATTTAGGTGTGGCTTATGTGAAGTTTTAATGGACAGGAATTAATCGATATAAATCTGAGCAAACTGGGAGATAGTGGAAGACAGCCTGGCATGCTTCAGTCCTTATGGTCTCAAAGGATACAACTCAGTGACTGAATGATGGCAGCAAGAAGTGAAGGTCTGCAGGTTGGCGAACCTGGATGCTTTAGCCTGTGGTATGGATGACGTTGGGGATTCCCTGGTGGTTCAGACGGTAAAGCATCTGCCTGCAATGTGGAAGACCTGGGTTTGATCCCCGGGTCGGGAAGATCCCCTGGAGAAGGAAATGGCAACCCACTCCAGTACTCNAACCTGGATGCTTTAGCCTGTGGTATGGATGACGTTGGGGATTCCCTGGTGGTTCAGACGGTAAAGCATCTGCCTGCAATGTGGAAGACCTGGGTTTGATCCCCGGGTCGGGAAGATCCCCTGGAGAAGGAAATGGCAACCCACTCCAGTACTCTTGTCTAGAAAATTCCTTGGATGGAGGAGCCTGGTGGGCTACAGTCCATGGGGTCACAAAGAATCGGACACGACTGAGCGACTTCACTTATGGATGATGTTAATCTTTAGAGCGCTTGAATCTTAATTTGAAATAATTGGATACTCATCATCACTTTGTTTTCTATTCAGTAGATTACAGCTCCTTTTAGTATGATCAGGTTCAAACAGTATCTTTGCTTTAGATGACTCCTGGTTTTGTGATTGCTACTAATTCTCAGTAAGCTGAACGTATCTAAGTCCATTTAATTTTGCAGAATTTAAGAAAACCAGTAATTTTTCCTTTTTATTACAGAAGGGCTGTAAGACAAAGTGAAACAGATGAAATTTTTTCAAAATTAAAAATATTAGAAGTAGAACAAGACTTGCTTCTTGAAAACAAAATCTTAAAGATATTTTAAATGTAAGAAAACCCTTGTGTATATTCAGTTATATTAGTAACCTATTGCTGCTTACTAAATTACCCCAAAATTTAGTGGCTCAAAACAGGATCCCAGTCATGACTTTGTAAGATTCTCTATTTCAGGGTCCCTGACAAGCTGCAGTCAAGATTTCAGCCCCAGCTGGGGCTACAGTCATCTCAAAGTCCCAACTGGGGAAGGAACTGCTTCCAAGCTCACTCACGTGATTGATATCAGGATTAAGTTTCTTGCAGATTGTTAGACTGAGGACCTCGGTTCCTAACGAATTGATGTCCAGTGACCTCTCTTGGTTCCTTGCCATATGTGTCTTTCTCTTGGGCAGCTCACAATATAGCAGCTAGTTTTATTAAATTGAGAAGGAACAAGGGTAAGAGAGGAGCAGAAACAAGATGGAAGTCAGTATCTTAAGTCTTGAAAGCAACACTCCAGTCATTTTTGCTTTGTATTGTTGCTTAGGAGCAAGTCACTAAGTTCAGCCCACAGTCAAAGGAAGAGGGGGAGTCATATGAGGGACTGATTACCTAGGGGCAGAGACTTTAGGAGAATTGACTTGTTAATTGCCTTCCTCTGCTGCTTTCTTTTTCTTTATCTTACAGACTTTCCTTTTCATTCCCTGCCATTTTTATTAGTAATAATTTAATTGATCTTCTTGGCTATTTTGCCAGATCTTACGGGGTTTTAGTACTTTTGGGACTGCTCCTAGCACCTCTTCAGGATTTATATTTATAGATACTGTTCATGGTGGGAGACACCATTTCCTCTTAGTATCTGACTGGAGTCTTGAATTTTTTAATACGTACACATTGTGTGCATTGTACTACATCATTGTATATAAAGGACTTGAGCATCTGAGAATTTTGGTATCCAAGGAGGCTCCTGGAACCAGTCCTGCATGAATACCAAGGGGCAGCTGTATCCCTTTGAGATTTGTTGCATCTGTTACCACTTTGAAATACAGTCTCTGCTTTTTAGTACCTTTCTGCAAATTTCTTGTATTATTGTTTCCTTTTGAGAGAAGTTGACCTGAAAACGGCTGGCTTTATGTGGACCTGCTTTTACTGGCGCTTCATGTTATAACAACCTGGCAAGCTGCAGTGAAAGAAGGCAGGGTCGTAGAAGTCATTTTTGAAGCCTCGAGTTGAGGGTTGTTGCTTTCAGTAAGCAATTTGACAAATTATGGAAAGACTATGTTTGCACATGGAGGCTGGTGCTTAGAGAAGCTTGAGTTTTGAGTAAAGATTTCCAAATTTGTGTCGAGAGGGATGAGCACTATAATGAATGTGTTTCATCACCTTTGCTCTCTTTCCAATATGTGAGACTAAAGTTAACCGACTGATGAAGTGTCCCTTGTGCTGACGTTCTCTAGGTGCACAGAGAAGTTGATGCAGACTCTTGTTTGCTCACACTCTGTACAAAATACAGGAGAAAGATCTAACCAACAGGGAAAGAAATTCTATTTCTATTTGTAGTCTTATGAGAGGGCATTTTTGAAATTAAGAGAAGAAAAAGAAGTTTAAAAAGAATTCTTGAGTTGTGCATGAATAGTGCACGTTAATTTTCACTGTCCCTTCTGCGGTTTACAGCTGTTTTGCCTTGGTGTAATGCCACTGAATACATTTATTGAGAACCTCCTTTGTGGTGGACATTGTGTTAGGTGCATATCTACAATATCTCTAATCATCACAGCATCCTGAAAAATATCTCCTTCATTAGTACAAAGAAAATGAGGCCCAGGGCAGTCCTGCATTTTGTCCTAGGACACTTCAAAGTTGTTTAGTCTAGGGCTTCCTGACTCCATTGCTTAGCTGTGGTCTGGGCTCTTGCTCCCACCTGTCCTCATTGTCCTTCAAGTTAACAGACAAGCTGTGTCCTTGTTTCTTTGAGAGAATGAACCCTAGAGGCACACTAGGAATTAACTGCTTATAACTGCTCATCATCAAGTAAACCAGTGATTCTGTGCGATTAAATGTTAGACCAAAATAGGTCTTTTTTTTCATGACCTTGTTGGACCAGGAAACAATGTTAGGGCCTGAAAAATAAGTGGGAAACTGCTTTGGTTCAGGTAGTAACCCATGTCTACCATATAGTTTCATAGAACTCAAATAAATTGATACTGAGAAACCCAGAAGTTGTATTGGAAAGCTGAGATGCGTTTTAGTGAGAGCAGAGTTGAGCTGTTTCTCCTTATCATTGGGTTATAGGTTATACATAGGAAAGGTAAAACCTTAATCATCGAGGAGGAGAGCAAATGTTTTGTACTCTCTGCTTTTCTGTTCTCTTCTTCTGAGAAATTCAACTCTTCAGGTGTGTTCTTTTTTGCTCAAAAGCAGTGATGAAGTATTATCTCAGACTTCTGAGTTTCTTATCTGACTAGTAGCAGATGAAGTGAAAACATAGAATAAGTAAGAGGGACATTTTATTAGTGAGTAAAGCTGATGAAGCATAATGGGATAGTAATGGAAATTTACTCTACAGCTTGGGCCACTGATGCTTCAATCATGTGCAGAACTGTACTGTGTTTTGCTTGAATGGTGGTTTGCATTTCTTTGGTTGAAGCTAATTTAAAGCTAGTGATGCCTGCATTTCTAGGAAGTATGGAATGTTTTGTGAAGTCACTTTAATGGCATTACTAAGTATTCTTAAGATTAACTGAGGTTAGGAGATTTTAATTTCCCTTCCAGTAATGGGGGAATAACTGATCTGTCTTTCCAAAATCTTGGACTAGGTTAATGTTGTGGTTAGGAAGTGGTTTTTTGTTGATTTTTGTTTGTTTTAATTTTTTCTTTGTGGTATTGAAAATGTTTTGCTTAAACAGAATCTCTGTGTATGAAGGAGGTAAATTTTGCCTCTAGTGTTCTATAGTTATGCGTCTGAGTTAATGCCCAAGCTTGAGTAACTTTGTAGGGTCAGTTAGTGTAAATGAAGGCAGAAGTAGCCTTTTCAATAGTTGTAGGTACTTTTCTTTTTCAGTAAGAATCTTCTTAGTGAGCAGTTAGCTGATAGGTCTAATATGAGTCCCCCTCCCTCCCCACTTAAAAATCTTGGCATAGATTAAGTGAATAATTCCAGATGTTTAAGCTGAGCCTCTATTGTGATGGGTTGATCTGTAGCCCTGCTTGCACTAGGCCTCTTTGTGACTTTTACAAAAGATAAAGTAGTGCTCTGAGGACAGTCTGCAGAGTCAGAACACTGTAATTAAAGACCTTCAGGGCACATGAGCATCTTCAGTACCCTTGTCTAAAAGAAAGTGTTGACTGCTGTACTTTCATCCTTTATGAATTCTTTAAAAGCATCTATTATTTTTAATTTGCAGCAGCTCTTGCCAGGTAAAAAGTTTTGGGAAACAGATGAATCCAGCAAAGATGGACCAAAAGGAATATTCCTGGGTGATCAATGGCGAGACAGTGCCTGGGGAACATCAGGTAATCTAGATCTAGCATCTGTACTGTGATTTATGCCTGTCTTAGAGCTCCTTTCCTCAGCAATTGGCAAGTCATGAATTTTTACATCAGTGACATAAGCATGTCAAGCAGTGTCCTGTCCTGTAGTATAATTGCCATGAAGGAGCTTTTATGATGTAATTTATTAAAACATAATTAATGCAAAATCAAATCTTCAATATTTTTGCTGAAGTGCTTAGCCACAGGGGAACGGTCTTAGTTGAAATGACTGTAATTTCAGCTACAACTTCTTGTTCTGTACTGCTGTCAGCGTACTTGGAATTGGAAAATCCATGCCTGCCATTTGAAGTTCATGTTTCTTTCTCCTCCCATTGCCCCTGTGTACTGTGTATGGGGTGCTCTATCTAAAAATGTGGTTGGGGCCAAATAAGTCACTGGGCATGGATATGTTTATGACTGACTACCCCTGAAGAGGGAGACGGGGAGAACTTGAAGAGGCAGCCACACTGACAGCAGAAAGAAATGACAGATGATGGGGAGGAAGGAGTCAGAACATTCAAAAGCCGATGTGCTGTGTTGCAGCGCAATGTAAGAATGGAACTGCAGATGACAGTGGTCATCAGAAAGGATCAGATTATGTTATTTTAAAAAGGGCAGTAAAATCACATTTCCTTTTAGTGACATTACCAATAAAATATATTAAAAAGGAATTCTGCTACTTGAAAGGGGTAAACATTAATTTGTCCACTTAGCTAGATAAACCAGTTATGTGAACGACTGTATTGCTGTCCTGGATATATGAAGGGTGTGTTCTGTTTCATTAGCTTATGTAGAATATTATACTTAGGGAAAACACAGTAGGACATTTTGGCTCAATTTACCATGACAGGTTTCCTGATTCCCAGTCATTGGTTTATCCATGAGACATCGCTCGTAATTTGTTTGAGCCTCTGGCTGCACTGTATCATGCTTGTGTATCTTTTTTGTAGATCATTCAGTTTCCCAGCCAATCATGGTGCAGAGAAGACCTGGTCAGAGTTTCCATGTGAACAGTGAGGTCAATTCTGTACTGTCCCCACGGTCGGAGAGTGGGGGACTAGGCGTTAGCATGGTGGAGTATGTATTGAGCTCATCCCCTGGCGATTCCTGTCTAAGAAAAGGAGGATTTGTAAGTTGGCTTGAGGAACTTGTTCCTATCTCTCTCTCTCTTTCCCCTTCCCCCCTAAAGAAAAACATGCCTGTTTAGTTTCCTTAGATATTCACAGCACTAATTGCAGAGTTTTTAACAACACTTTTATTGCAATTAGATCTCAGCAAACACAGCAGGAGATTGACTAAACTTGTTAAAAGTAGAGAAATGATGTTTTTTTGGGACTCATTCATAGTAATGTGAGGTAAGAACTGAAACCTAGATCTCAGTTCATCGGTCCTCCAGAAAACACACAAAAAGAGAAGGAATTAACACGAAGCTGAAGGTGGATGTCAATAGGGAATAGATCTGAGAGCAGTGATTTGCCAATACCTGAGGGTCCTTAAGATGGATCGGATAATGTGGGTTCATTCTTGTTTTTGCTAGCTAAGCTTTAATTATGAAATGATCATTGGCCCTCTTTGAATAACTTTGCTTCTCATACCCAGTCTATCAGGAAATCAGAAGGTCTGTTAATTGTGTGTTGCAGATTTTTTCAGATTCATCACCATTGACTTCTCTGATGCTAAATTCTAGCCAAAGCAGCATGTCTGTAGCCTCTTCCCTTTTTAAGTCTTAAATAGTCTTCGTCAAGCATCTTCGATAGCCTTTTTCAAGACTAGTTTTTTCTTATACCATTGACTTTATAGATCCAAAAGTCTTAAGATGCATTTCTGTTTGAATCTTCCTCATTTTGTGTTTTTGACTGGTTTTATATTCCAAGTCATAACTAGGAAGATCACAAAAGGCACCCTAACTCTTTCTTCCTTACTTTTCTCTTGACTCAACATGAGTTGTACTTTTTGGGCTAAAACTTCTGTTGGCAGTCATTTTAAGAGACCTTCTTTCCCGCAAATCATATTAATAATTTTACCTTTATAACTGTCTTACATTCTATTATCTTAGTAGCATTTATTGTTAGTGTTTTTATCATTAGACATCTGTTGCTAGGTATCTGAGGCTTGGTTCTATTTTCCCAGTTCCACTTGAAACTAATTTAGTGTCAACAGCAGTGCATATTTGGTGCAGCTTTCTCAAGGGTCAAGTTCAGTTCTTTAACATGTTAGTGGACACTAAATGAATGATTGTTGACTTGGTCGTCAGGAAAATGTTAACAGGTGGCCTCCAAGGTAACCAGAATCCACCTGGAGTTAACTTTATTCTACTCATGTCAAACGTAATGCTTCAGTGGACATTGACACTTGACATGTGGCTGGAGCTTTTGATTCTACCAAAAAAGAAAAAAAAAAGATTGGGGCAGGGGGAGTGAAATGAGGTTATTTAAGAGGCTGGTTTGAATTTCTCCCAGCTCTACACCTAGAAGTTTGGTTTGAGGAATTAAGCCAGAACAGGAGCATTCATTTTTATAATAACGTTTAGGAAGAGCAAGGGACCAAACTGGGGCTTTTGTCTTGATGCTTGCATACTAGCTGTTCCAAAGTTGACCTGATTAACTTCTGGGTCTTTTTAACCCTGCAGACACATAGGTTCAGTGGCTCATAGGTCAGATTGGAAAATACTGCTTGTATTTGAACCTTCCGAAGAGGCTTTTTGGGAAGAACAAGCTCTACCTTTTGGATGTGAGGAATGGGCTCAGACAGAATGATCATTTGCATGTTGTCTCATGGGAAGAAGGGTGTTACTTCTTCTCTTCTTTCAACTTATCCCCAGCTCACCTCTTTTTCTTACCTCTCACACTTTCTTGAGTACACTTTGCTCAGAGGAAGTGCTGCCTTCTAACTTCTGCCTATGTTGTGGTTTAGTTGGTAAGTTGTATCTGACTCTTCTTCAGCCCCATGGACTGTAGCCCGCCAGGCTTCTCTGTCCATGGGATTTTCCAGGCAAGAATACTCACATGGGTTGCCATTTCCTTCTCCAGGGAGTCTTTCCGACTCAGGGATTGAACCCACATCTCCTGCAAGTCTCTTGCATTGGCAGGTGGATTCTTCACCACTGAGCCATCAGGGAAGCACAACTTCTGCCTATAGCTTTTAGTTATTTATTATAGAAGAAAAGTCATAGCTAAGTCATTACTGTGGTGAACTGGAACCTCTGAGATTCTTGCCATAACTTCTCTATCATGTGTGGACAGCTTCTAAGTTTTGAGCATTAGCTACCAGACATGTACCTGGGTTACTGTGAAGTTTGTGAAAGTGAAAGTCACTCAGTCATCTTCAACTCTCTGCGACCCCATGGACTATACAATTGATGGAATTCTCCAGGCCAGAATACTGGAGTGGGTAGCTTTTCCCTTCTCAACCCAGGGATTGAACCCAGGTCTCCTGCATTGCAGGTGGATTCTTTACCAGCTGAGCCACAAGGGAAGCCCAAGAATACTGGAGTGGTTATCCACTATCCAGTGGAAACCTGTCCCTTCTCCAGCGGATCTTCCCGACCCGGGAATCAAACCGGGGTCTCCTTCATTGCAGGTGGATTCTTTACCAACTGAGTTATGAGGGAAGCTGTGAAGTTTGTAGGAAGCAGAAAAATAATTAGAAGTAGGAGAAAGATAAAACACTGTGGCCGATTTATTATTATTATTATTTTCCTTTTTAAACAATTATTTCATTAGTTAATCTGTGATGAAGCTGTGTCTTTTGTAGTCCATATCTTTATTTGATTTTGTAAAGGTGGCTTGTGTCCTTACTTGTCTTGAGAGAGTGGTGATTTCTAGGTCTTTTGTAGTATTGTCACCAGGGGAAGCTAAGACCTCAGGATAGAGGTCAGAAAATTGAATTCTCTAAAAAGCATCTGCTTTACTGAGTTTCTGAAGTTTGCATAAAGATAAATGAAAATTCTCCAAATGTATTCCAGTTTCTCAGAAGGAAGGTTGTGTGTAGAAACGTTATCCTGAATTTTGACTTGAGTTGCACCTAAATGGTGATACAGGAAGACTGACCAGTGACGTCAGTCCATCACTTTGGCACATCTAGTCTTATGGTGGATGGAGAACTGGGACCAGGGACCTGCGTTACCAGCTTTTTGGTTGTTTCCTGCCAGTCTTGTGCTTCTCTTAGTTTTGCTGTCTGTCTGTTGGTTAAGGTGACATTTGACCACCCTGTAATGCAGGGACTTGAGTCTTAACTGGACCTTGATTTCTTCATTTGCAGAAAGTCTAATTCATATGGCTATGTAGTATATAATATATGAAAATACTTTGTAAGTCTTATAAAATCATGGGCTACGTAGTCCTTGGGCCAGTGGCATTATGGGCATCTGGGAGCTTATTAGAAATGACAACTTTCAGATTCAACTCCAGACTATTGAATCAAAGTCTGCAGTTGATTTATACAACCCACAGATGATTTATATACAATCGAAGTATCATAAATACTGATAATATAGTTTTATTGGAAGATTTCAATTCAGAAACTTTTATCTCAGGATGGAGCCCCTTCAGACTTGAGCTTCCCTTGGACAAGAAATCTTTGTGCTCTGCTTTGCAATGTCAAGCTTTTAGACAAGATTTTAGACACTGACTAAATAAAAAGTTTTTTATAAAAAAGCCATGCAACTTTCAGAAAACCTTTTATGGTTTTCATCTCTTTTTCCTGCTGGGTTTGGTGGTAGTACAACAGAGGGGAACACTTTTCTTATTTTTTTGCACACCAAGAATTGGGTGTCATATACACAATGCATAGTATATT
Organism: Oreotragus oreotragus; assembly: GCA_006410675.1. Lineage (NCBI taxonomy): Eukaryota > Metazoa > Chordata > Mammalia > Artiodactyla > Bovidae > Oreotragus > Oreotragus oreotragus. Next base: position 36,849 of record SJYX01006285.1, on the reverse strand, counting down.
CCATGCTCCACTGTTTCTAAATTGCATACCTCCCAACTTCTGTTCATTTTGAAATTGGATACGTTTTAATTGCCAGTGTGTCCTTTTTAGCAGCACATAAGATGATATGTCTTATAAATTGATGGTGCCTCAGATTTGATGAAATGTAATAATAGGTGGTGGAGCTTCTCTGGTGGCTCATCGTTAAAGAATCTGCCTGCCAACATAGGAGACATGGGTTCGATCCCTGGATTAGGAAGATCTTTTGGAGGAGGAAATGGCAACCCACTCCAGTATTCTTGCCTGGGAAATCCCATTGACAGCGGAGACTAATGGGCTGCAGTCCCTAAGGTTGTGAAGATTCAGAGATGACTCACACACACACACACACACACAATAGTTGGTGGCTTGATTGTGTATAGATATTTCAGAAAAGTTACTGGGACAGAGGGGTTAATGATGAAAGCCATAGTCTTTCCAGGGGGGAAACATAAGGTATCAAGCAAGTTTGAAGCTTTAGGGGTAGTAGAGGTGAGTGAGACTGGTTGTGTCTGAGAAAGGTAGTGGGCAAAATTGGATAAAATATTTTAAAGAATCTTTTAAAAGGAATTGCACAATCAATTGTTAAAATACCTGAAACAATCCTTTGAAGTAGATGTTGTCCCTATGAAAATTTATCAATGAAGGGAATGAGGTTTAGAAGGGAAGCAGTGGGAACTGAATTCAGTGTTCTAATTTCACATCTTTTAGCCATAGTATATGCTCCACTGTCCTGTTTATTAGTTTCTCACAATAGTATCATATTTAATATATTATTTTAAAAGTAATTCATGACTAGTAATTTCAAGCTTTTACTCGTTTTTTTAGATATTTGAAATTTCTTTATTACTAGTGAAGCTAAAACTGCTGAACTTTAAGGAAAGTTGACATTTTGGTTTTGGGTGGCATTTTGTGAAAAATTGAGAAGTGTACACAGGGAAACCAATATTTTAGTTAATGTTATGGTTTTTGGACTGGTTTATCAAGCAAATACACAAATAGTCCTTTGAGAAAAAAGAAAAACTACTAATCTTATTGACTGTGACTTCTGCCACATGGAGCTTTGAGGTAAAATCTCTGCAGTAACAGGAAAAATTAAGTTCTCATTTCTCTGACTTCATTCCAAATTAATATTCCCTGATATATTCATGAACCTTTTGAGAAAGATGAACCTTTTGAGAAAGGTGATCTAGAGTGAATGACTGATCTGCATAGTACATCGTTTCCAGCTCCTCTCTCAGCTATTCGGTGTGAGGCAACAGGACATACTCTCATGTTTCTGTCTGTCATCTGATCTCTTAAGAACATTCCTTGGGATTTTGAGTGGGCTTGGCTTCTTGCATTTTGAGCACTGTCTGAAGCCTATGTTTGGATTACAGTTTTGAATTGAAAGTCATCTAGAGAGAGCCTAAAACAGGAGGATGCTATTAATCCATCTTTGTTTTTTATTTCATTTAGTTAATAGGCTTTTTAGTATTAATTTGCACTGGGCAATATGTGACAAAAAAAGAAAAATGTAACTCCTGTCTTTAGGATGCTTATTTGGACTTACTTTTGTGGTTCAGGGCTACCCAGGTGGCGCTGGTGATAAAGAACCTGCTTGCCAGTGCAGGAGACATAAGAGACTTGGGTTTGATCCCTGGGTGGGTACGATCCCCTGGAGGAGGGCATGGCAACCCACTCCAGTATTCTTGCCTGGAGAACCCCATGGACAGAGGAGCCTGGCGGGCTACAGTCCCTAGGGTCGCAAAGAGTCAGACACGACTGAAGCGACTTAACACACACTTAGTGGTTCTCAACTGTGAGTGCTTACTGGAGGAGAAACTTAGATTTGTGGGAGCTTCTGCAGACCAGTTACATTAGAATCTCTTGAGAAAGCCCAGTCACTTGCAAATTTTTAAAAGATTGTGATGTTTGATACCAACCATAGAGCCTCTGCATTGTCCCAAGGACAGTGTATCTGGGAGGGCCGATTGGCTGTACACTTCTGTTTGAGTTAAGCTACTTAATGGGAGCCTTCATTTTTAATGTTACTATCACAATGTTACATAAGAAATACTCTCCCAGTGTGTAGTTTCCACTAGTGTCACACTTGTATACAGTGTTTTTTATTTTCTAATAAACTTTTACATATAGATCATTTCATTGATGTTTACAACTACTCTGTTTTAAACAAAATGATCCCTGTTTTATAGATAAGACAACTCAGACTCAGGTTTAATGACCTGTCCAAAGTCCAGTAAGTGTTAACAGTTGAGATAGACTGTAGGCTCTCTGCAATCTGGGTTAGTATTTTCCTAAAAGAATACCTTACCTTAAACATTAAAAAAAAACTTTACAACTCCATAAAACAGAGCAGCCCAAATATAGTCTTATTCTCTCTCACTAGGGTCCTCAGATTTCTAAGAGACCATTTTTATGATCCCCAACTCTGTATTCTATATTCTCTTTTAATAGGAGACTTTTGCAGTCTATGGGGTCGCACAGAGTCGGACACAACTGAAGTGACTTAGCAGTTTGACAGGATAGCTTCCACTTGTGCTCTTGGTATCATTCATAAATCAGACTTCATGTCAACTATTTTAATTTAGTGCTTTTGTTGATTTACTGAATTTGTTAAAACTTTTTATAACCCATGTACAGAAAAGTTTACACTTCATAAATGTTCATCTTCATGACTTTCTGCCTAATAGAAATATCCCCTATAACCCATCCAAGTCTGCTATGGAAGTCATCTTACCTGTTCTGTGTTTTGCTGAGGCATTAATAGCCTAGTCGGAGTAGAAAACTAGGTAACTATTTTATGTAAATAGACTGTATAACATGGACAAAAACCAGCCCATTTCAGGGACATCTTTTAAAATCGAGCCCTTGGCGATATAATAGAGAAAGTAGGTATCAGTGACTAAGTGTTCAGGTCAGGGCAGTTGGCTTACACGGGGAGCAACTTCTCAGCAAGCCCTTGTGAAGGGTCACTGAGGAAGGATCATGAAAAATGTTGATTTGGTGAGTGAGCCTCTTCTGTACCCAGATTATTTGCTTGGTGAAAATTCCTACTGCTGCTTTATTGCATTTCCTAACCATTTTTTCCTGTAGACTGTTTGAACTCCTCATGAGAAACTGGAGCTGAACTGCCTGCTGCTCCTGAGCCAATGACTTGATTTGTAGATTTGTGGAAGATTAATTAAGTGTGTTGGTGGGATGGTCCTCAAATACCTTTAAAAATTATTGATGTTAGTGGTATCTAATTCAGGTGGACTTGTTCATTACCACCTCTTGGACACTTACCTGATGATAAATAGATTGGGAAGATCCTTATTTTAGCAGTTCAGTTTTGCACGCCTTTTTGGTTTTCTTTATCTTATTTTTTGAACTTCTGTCCTGCGGTGTATTCAGTGCTGGGGATATGAAAATTACTACATAGCTTCTGTCAGTTTTACCTTTGCTGGAAGAGGGAGCATACCTTTATTTCTGGACATTTTGAAAGCTCTTTCTGTCTTTAGAATCCTGTCATACTTTGTCTGGCTTGGGATCTCAGTGTCATGCTTAATTGGCTCTCATTTACTCTTTGAACCAGTATCAGTGTTACACTTTGAAGATGTAAAAGTTACATCTCATTTACTGCCAAAACTATAGTTTACAGTCTTGCTGCTACATGAAACTAAGTCATATATCCTTTCTAAATTCCTTCTGGTCTATGTTTCTTTATTCATATTAGCCATGAAGTCTTTCTTTTTCTGTGTTACTTTTGAGCAGAGGGTGGTTTTAAAAGCAAAATGGGCTTTGAATTGGTTGTTGAAAGGCCTAAGATTGTCCATTGTCCCTGTGTCTGGTCTTTCTGTGTCAGGGTGGCTAAGAACTACCTTAAGAGCATCTCTTTATTTTGCATTTGCAGGCCTGCCCATTCACAGCTGTGTCTGCTGCTTTATCTTCCACTTGTGGTCCCCCCCACTCCCCACTGAAATTTGGTTGTGGTGACGAGATGCTGAGCAGTAGTTCTCATCATCTTTTGATTGGATCTTACCTTTTACTAGGAACTTTCTTTTGGTCTAGGTCTGTTTGTTTCTTTCTTAAATCAGAAGTCAGTGATGGAGACAGGCAAGATTATTTACCTCTCTTTAGTTTTACAAAAGCAAAAATTATTCAACCCTTGGGTAAGGTTTTGCAAAGCTTGCTATACCATGTCAAGTCACTATACCAAACCTTCTTTTCATTCTGAAAATCAAGACACATTTGCTTTAAAAGTCCATGTCTTAACTTAGATTGTTGGTAAGAGGAGACAGACTTAATTTCTTTAAAAAACAGGACATCGGTGTGCTTGGCACCGCATCTGTCCATTTAGGTCCAGTCTTTCAGTCTTTTTAGTTTGAGGTACTTCAGAGATAAACTCTATTGTATCAGTGATTTGCCTTAATATGCTCCCATGTAATCCTTGGTATGTAGGGACAGGCAGTGGATGACAACTAAACACTTAGGGTACTCTTTGTGAAAGAATTTTAGTTAGATTTAACATGTTTTGAAGGATTTAAAAAAATTCAAGTTAAGGATGATTAATGATTGTTTCAGTAAGCGGTGAGACATCGGGTGGAATTGGGGTGGTGGTGGTTCACAATGGCAGGGCATACATCCCAACATGAAGTGTGTAGAGTAATAGAATTGGAATGATGTTAGATCACACTTAATTCAATATTCAGAAGTAAGGGAGGAGTTTACATAGGCAATAGAAGTAGGAAATTCATTTTGTAGGCTTAATACTTCCCAAGTATAATATTAGCTATAATTCCTGGGGATTATTAGGAACCATGCTATTCTAGAGAGTTAGATTTTAGAGTAGAGAAATGGAACTAAGAAATACAAAGTTGTGGTTGGGCTTTGGGTAGAAAGGAAAAAAAATGGGGTGGTGGGACATTGGGCATGATAAGACTGTCCTAAACTCTGTAACATAAATGTATGTCTGTCTCCCCCATTTGGCAAGACTTTCTGCAGTGTTCCTGCCTCTGTGTTGTGTGTTAATTAGATTGTAATGTCTTGAAAGGTCATGGATACTCTCCTGTTGTAATTAGCATCTAGTGTAGTCTGGTGTCCACGGTGGTTGCCCGCTATTATTAGTTGATGATGATTAGTGAAGCTGAAGCTATTTTTTAAACAGGGCCCAAGGGATGCAGACAGTGATGAAAACGACAAAGGTGAAAAGAAGAACAAGGGTACGTTTGATGGAGATAAGCTAGGAGATTTGAAGGAGGAGGGTGATGTGATGGACAAGACCAATGGTTTACCAGTGCAGAATGGGATTGACGCAGACGTCAAAGATTTTAGGTTTGTATGTTTTACACTTCTGATTTTTGATTGGGGACTATGGGTTTTTGTTTTGATTTAGTTTTATTTTGATTTTAGTTTTCTTTCTCCCTCTCTACGTGTCTTTTTAACGAACTGGGACTAGTGTAGGCCATACCACAAAATTGTATGAACTGTTAAGATCTGTCCATGCCTGATGTTTTGCCAAGACAATAGACTTTCCCATTTTTTTGGAGCTCTATAATTTGCAGAATGATTTCATAAAGATCAGTTCATTTTGATTCTCAAATTTCACAATCACCTGGATGAGCACCTTGGGATTTCTCCCAAATCATTATCTTGGGAGAAATCATGGTTACTAATGGAAGTGTGTCATATTACTGTGGCATATTAAGGAAGAGTGAAAAACAGTTGAGATCACTTAAATATTATTTCACTTGAGACTCATAAGCTCCCTTTGAAGTAGGCAGGTATCGTTTTCTTCATTTTGAAGAACCAGAGATGCAGCTCAAGTGACTTGTTCTTAATCATATTCCTTTCATGGAGGCCTCTCATTCCATCTCTGGTCATAATTGATTTGCAGGTTTTAACCCTGTAATGTTAATATGCATGGTATTAATGATACCATGTTTATCTTCCACATTTGGCAAGTATTCTTTGTTACATGATGGTATGTGAGTTTTAATTTTTTTTAAATTTTGACAGGATTTTTATCCTCAGTCACTGATGTCCAGTAGATAATTTAATTTTTAATAATTTTAGTCTAAAGCTAATGTGTGTCTAAACACACACATACAACATCCTTTATCCTAATAATCTGCAAAGCCAAAATTAAAATATTGTGGGGGGGGCGGGGCGGGGTCATTCCTTTTAGAACAATGTTTAATTTGTTTAGTCTTCCTAAACTAATTTTTGCATCTCATGGATGTAAAGAATTAGTCTTTGTAAGAAGTTTGAGTCACAGCATAAATACTTCGCTCAGGTCTTTCAGATGAGTTTGGGTATCCCTCCATCCTGAATCTCAAGCAGCTTGTGGTATTGTTTTGTGGTATTTGACTCCAGGGCAGATGGTAGTAGTAGGGTGTGTGTGTGTGTGTTAAGGAACTACAAGAGCTTTAATTTGTACCAGCTATAGGATTTCTTTTAGGCTAAGAATGTAGTCACAGGCTATATTTCTCTGACTAGAATATAATATTATTCAATATTAATCTGAATCAGAATTAGATAGTTCTGCTGTCTTTTTGCATAGGGTGGTCATGTGACCTGGATTGCCCAGGACAGTATTTCTTTATACCTCTGTCCCAAGATATTTATTAATACTTCCCTTTTCTGCTCTTACGTGTGTCCTGGTTCGGATGATAAATTACATTCTCATATTACTTTTAATTCTTAGAGTTGACTCCTTAGCAGGAGCTTATCCTAAAAAGTGAATTTATTTTGTACTGTTTTGATTCTGGTTTCTTTGAAAGGAAAAGGGGAGTCAGTTTTATCCTTGGCCAGTGGTACCTAGGAAATACAAACAACAATTTTTCACCTATTAAAATTTTTTTTTGAATAGAATTATTATCAGATGTGGAACTTTCTCTAGAAACTACTTTGTCTATTGACTGTTTAAAAGAGTAGGATGTTGCTTTTGGGGGGCATGTTTTACGACCTGTATTTTACTATCTGGGAGTGATTTCCACCCCCAGTTCATCCAGTGTTCCTCACATCTGGGCCCCTTAGTAAAAGAGATGGTAAATTAATAGCAGTTAATGTAAATTTAAGGGGTGGGTTGTGGGAAGGCAAGCAACAGAAGAATTGCTTTATACGATGTAACATGTAAGCACCATAAAGGGTCTCTGGTCATTTTTAAAAATAGTTTTAAATACTGTTGGTAATAAGCTGTGTTAAGGACATTGTCCTTAAACTTAGGTTGGTGTAGTGTCCCTCCCCACTTAAAATAAGGTTTAATGCCCTTTACTTTCTCTGTTTAGCCGTACCCCTGGTAATTGCCAGAACTCTGCTAATGAAGTGGATCTTCTGGGTCCAAACCAGAATGGTTCTGAGGGTTTAGCCCAGCTGACCAGCACCAATGGTGCCAAGCCTGTGGAGGATTTCTCCAACATGGAGTCCCAGAGTGTCCCCTTGGACCCCATGGAACATGTGGGCATGGAGCCTCTTCAGTTTGATTATTCAGGCACGCAGGTACCTGTGGACTCAGCAGCAGCAACTGTGGGACTTTTTGACTACAATTCTCAACAACAGGTACTGTGTGTGTCTCTGTCACTCTCTATGCTCTCCCTCCAGGCAGCAACATTATTCAAGTAACTGAAAATGGGGGGATGGGAGGAGGGTCGCAATATTTTAGGCTTTTGATGGCCAGTCCTTATTTACCCAACAGTGATGTGGATTATAAAGCCTTTGCATCTTCCCCTCCAGCATGATTCCCATGCTGAGGTTTGTTGGCAGGAGACCACCCTGCTTTGTGTAATTCCTTTGGCTCCTCTCTTTTATCAGGGCCTGGGGAGGGGTGTGGTGGTGTTACCTCCTGTAACACAATCCTCTTGAATGTTAATCTCACTGAAGATTAATGTGATTATAATGCTGTTGGTTTTTGTTTTTAAAATAGTAGACTGTTGTCTGCCACTGTTAGGAGTCCAGTGCCAGATGTCTTATTAGTCTTGTCTTTTAATTAAGTGAGTTACTACAGAGAACAAACATATGTCATACCTTTCAAAAGAGTTAGAATGTGATTAGGGGAAAAACACAAATCACTCAAAATAAAATCTGCAGTGAAATTATTTGGCTCTTCTTTTATTTGTAAGTCCTTGGAGTATATTTTTTGTGTGCCTCTGGTTTTGAAGGCAGTGTATGACTCTCTAGAGTTTACAGATTCTTCTTTTTAATTTTTTTTATTTTTTAAGGACAATTAGCCAAATTAATGAAAAGGGGGCAGTTCCTGTTCATGTTAAGTTCCACAAGTTCTCCTTTGTGGCCTCAAGCAATTTGATGGGCCATCCGTTTCTGATACTCTTTAATTTTAGTCTGGAGCATACATATAAATTTCTAGGTTTGAAAAGTTAAAATCTCATTTTGTAATTTAGAAATTATATATCTATGGGGAAACTTGGCTTATTGTCTTTGTAGATCAAATTGTACCACACTGTTCCTTTAGTTGTCATAAATGGCTGATTTTAAGTGAATTTTGCTTGATAGATGGCTGGATAATACTGTTAGCCACGTGAAGTTTACAGAAACAAACCCCTTTGAAGGGATGATGTGATGTGCATTCACTCTGTGTTTATATCAGTTGGATATACTAGGTGTAATTAACAAAGTCTTTTTCTAGAGAGTGTGAACTAACAGTGTGCACTGTTCTCCCTGTTATTCCCAGTAGATACGCTCACCTTTCCATGGACATTTGACTTTGGTGCTTTTTGTCTTACTTATTTATTTTTTTAGTTTTGCATCCCCCCCCCCACACACACACACAATGAATCCTCAAAATAGTAGTGTTGAATGAAGTCAGAAATCACTTCAGATGGCGAGGAAATACTCCACTTAAAGATATTTTGTGACATATCAGCAAACATAGGGACACACTATTACTGTGTAGACTTCAACTTGTCCGGTTTAGAATATTAGTGTAGTAATTTCTCTATCAAAATTGAGGTGTGTTACATGTAGGCTGTTTCTAATCAAGTTTCTGTAACCTAGTTATCTCAAAAAATTTTATCTGAATTCTTTCTTTTATTATCTCATCAAACTTCCCCTGGCAACCCTTAGATCTGCAGCCCTTTTTGGTTCTTAGCTTCCATTCCCAATCTAACCCAGTCTGACTCTTGGCTTGTTATTTAAGAATTGTTTGTCTCCAACCTCTTATGAATGACAATCTGACTCTCTGTCATTTAATTGTTATCTTGTAATTAAAGTTGGGATTCGCTTTTGATTTACTGAACTTGGGTTTCAGAGTAATTCTACCAATTTTTGAGGAGACTGGATAATTATTAGAACTTGAACAGAAATGTACTTTTGCATGCCCACAAATAGCTCACACAATTACATCAAAGACACCACCTGCTCAGACTTATAAAACCTGGAGTACCTTCACCATGGATCACATTTCAGCAGTTTTTGGAAGCGAATGCCATTATTTTGCAAGTTAAGCTTTTGTTGAATTCTGACTTCCCATGCTTGTCTTGGTTGCTGCAATATAGAGTCATTGTTACACAGTTACACCATCATCATAGGATGTGATTATTATTATTTTGTTCCATGGGCTCATAATTCTTCCTATTTTGAGTAGATGGCTGTACACATTCTTATACTGGGTGTACTGATAGCATGCCTAGAAATCATTGACCCAGGACTCTTCAGGACCCTTAAATTCCCAAAGGCTGCTGCATAAAAGCCAGTAGTTAATAAGATGGAATAACCCTTTCTCTACTGGAAATTGGTGTTTGTTCCTATGCTTTATCCTTCTAATCCCTTTTTACCCGTTAGCTTTCCATTAGATTTTATTCCTTTTTCCATTTCTAATAATTAAAATTTTCTCATTCTTCAAAGTCCAGTGCTATATCCTCCCCCCCCCCCGCTTTTTTTTGGGTTATCTTTCTTGATCTCTAAATCAAAAAGTAGTCATTTCTGTCTCTATAGTGCCTTGTGCTTCCTCTAAGAGAAAGAGTCATGGTGTCTCCTTGTCTGATAATCCTCTGCTAGATTGTAATCACCTAGAGGGTAAGATGGGGTCTTGATCTCTCTGTGTCCTCTGCTTTTGCTTTGATGGACCAAGTTTTCAGGGAACCTTTTCCACACCCCTGTTAACATTATCTCAGAACATCCCCTGTGTTTAATATACTTCGCCAAACTAAGACTGAAAGCTGGTCTTGGGAGAGGTCTGGAGGCCACTCTTTGAGGTCTTGCATGTATTCTAATATGTGAGTCCTTTAGGTCTAGCCCACTAGATTGTTTATCATAGATGAATAATGGGACCTTTTTAACAGCCAGGAAATTTATTTCCTGAATCAGTATTTAACCTTTTTAGTGTCACAGCCCTCTTTTGCCATCTGATTAAAAGCCATAGTCCTCACATCAAAAAATGATACATGATTCTTTTGAGACTCAATTTTGTACATAACTTGAGGGAGATCACAGATCTGTGGATTGCAGATTATAACCTTCTGTTCTTATTTTTTGTTGTTACCTGTAGTCAGGCATATCTCTCATGAATGGAAGGAACTTCCCCCAACCCCATGGTTCTCAGTTTAGTTATTGTGGCTCATTTGGTCATTTAGATAGTATAAGAAAATTCTTGATGACAAGTGGTGAGATGATTTATGCCCACATCCTAGGGAGAGCATACTGTTTGCTGGTCAAGGAAGGACTTAGAGAAGAGAAGGATCTTGAGCTGTGCTTTGCAAGACTTATTTATACCAGGAAAAGAATGAAAATTCCAGTGGAGAAAATAGTAAACTAAGAGCTTAAAATTAGACATTAACATATGTGTTCAATAGATAATATAGAAATAGTCACCCTGGATGGTAGTTGAGGTTGAAAAAAAGTGACTTGTGAGGTTACATAGATAGTGTTGTGAGTCTTACCAACTTGACTTCGCTGTGCTGTCATACAGGCATTAACAAGGCATTTTAAGAAGTGATGACTGAATTAACATGATTTACTTTTTTAGTGCAGTGTTAGCTTAGAAGTGGTTTTATACATTCTTCTGACCATATTAGTTAACTATTGACTGTTGTATCCTTGCAGGGACTTTAGGTTTTGTCCGTAATGAACAGAGCTAATGTTCATAATAAAACTGTCTTAAACAGTATATAAAACAGTTATGAAACAATTGAGCGACTAAATGTTAAATTGATTGCTCAAGAATCCTATCAGACCAGGGGAAGGCTCATTGAGGACCAAGTCTGTATAGACCTAACTTGAATGAGAGATGGAATGTATATTCCTGCAGTTAAGAGAACAGAGTTATGGAGATGGAAATGACGATAGGGTGATCATAGGTTAGTAAGAGTAGAAGGTACGCGTAAAAGGAAAACGGAAATACATGCATTTGGTTACTGAGTCCAGGTCACAGGCATTGAGAGCCACGACTGAGTACAGACAATATTAATGATTGTGAAGACTGAACTAAACATCTAGTGTAGCACGTATTTTTCTATACCTTTTGCTCTTTTATGGCTTTCTTAAATGGGCATCAATTTTTTTTTTAAAGTTGGGAGTTTTGGAGTTGTTTGCTATAATTGCTAGGTTATGTTGATTTTATGAGTGGATCTGGTTTGATAATTGACAAAATCCTTCTTGTGTCCTATTTCATTTCATTTGGGGTAATAAGTTGGTTTCATAAGACTATTAATATCAGCCTGTATTTAGATACATAATATAGAGCATTGTGAAAATACAGGGAAGGTATTTTTCATTTAGTTCATTACAAACTATCTTTAGGGATACTTTGGGTTCGAATAACTAAGCTACTTATCTAATCACTGTAAACCATCATTTTAACCTAAGATGTATTTATAGCAGGGATTCCTTTTATGGTGCTGTGAACCCCATGGCAGTTAGGTAAGATCTCAGACTGAATTCTTAGAATACTGTCTTAAAATGTATAGTGTAAGTATGATTACAAAAGAAGCCAATTATATAAAAATAGCTATAACAGTATTTAACAGCAAATTGAATGGTAGGTGTTTGCTTCTTTTTCATATGTTGCATGAGATAGAGGTAGTTGTACTGGCCACGATGGTGAGCATAAACAAGACTGTGAGATGTCTAGCAGTTGTAAAGTAACATGAAAATACATGATTTCTATTTGTGATCGAATCACAGAAGTGTGGCTAAATTTAATGTGGTTTGTTGCCTATAATAATAATTGAAGGACATGCTAAATTTCATGACAGTAGTTTTACCTGCCTCAGGTACAAAGGTATGGGGTTAGGAACCTTTAATTTAGGGTAGTTTGAAATGCTCATTGATAACCACTCTCCTTACTTTCTCCTCATTGTCTCTGGAAAACACGGTGAAGAGTTCATATGTAATGTGTTCATACTGTTTTGAGTTATGATGCTTGCATAGTAAATAGCAATGAAATTATCTCTGTTCATCTAAATATATTCTAGAAAATTATTGCTAGGTTTCATTGTATTACAGCCTAGTAACAGAAATCACAGCCAAGATTAAGTTGATAATCAGGTGGGTTAATCTGGTTAATTGTTGATGTTCTTTATTTTGTACTGATATACTGAAACTCTAATCTGTTAGGCATGAATTTTTAACAAAGAAGCAATACTCTGAAAGCCTTAGTCAGATGGCAGAGGAAGTTGGCATGCATTCTTTTTAATGTGTGGTAGTGATTTAAATGTCATTCTTATGAGACTGAGTTTGCATAGTTTTAATATAGGTATTTAAAATTCTGGGCTTTCTTTAGTTTATGAATGAGAGGAAGATTATTCTGTCAGCGTCATGTGTATAGTCACTGTTGAAATGCTGACTTTCGCTAGCAGTTAGGTCATTTGAAACATAGCTTTATTGTTCTTTGACTTTGATGAAATTTTAGAATATGATTCTAAAAGATAATTTGCTTGATGGAAGGCTGTTTTTTGTTTTCCTCACTTATTTAGAAGTCATTTATTTTGAAATCCGATTCTTCATCTGCTAAAGAAATGTGAATTTTTTAAGTTTGGCAGCATAATTTGTATGTACCTGTTACACTAAAAATCATTATAATTATATGTTAACTATTGCAGCTGTTCAGATAACCTGATCAAAAATGAACTTTGATCTAGAGGCTATACACAGTAGCAAATTTTCAAAAGTTTCATATACTGAGGGCTAGCTCAGAATATAATTTTTTCTTTAAAATTTATAGCCACATTATTGATGTAATACTCTTAGTGTTTAAAAGGCTTTTCTCCGTGAATTCTGGCAATAGCCTTGTCAGGTAGGGCAGCCATTTTTATAGATAAGAAAATTAAGACATCGAGAAGCTCAGAGACTTCCTGAAGATCTTAAAACTCTGCTATGCAGACACCTTTGTTTCAGTTTCTAGCTCCTCGCGCTTTTCTTGGGCCTAGTTCTAGAAACATAAAACTCTGTGTGGAGCTGTCTCACCTTCAGATTTAACTGCATTCATAGTTTTTTTTTTTTTTAGCATGGTATATGTTTTAAAATTACTTATCAACAACAAAAACAAAAAAGGTTTTTCTTTCCTCTTTGTGATCCAAAGCAGGTGGTGCTCATGAACTCAGCAGGACTTTGACTTTAACACTGCTCAGAAGTTTTCTTTTTTTTTTTTTTGTCTATTTTATATACTTTTTAACATTTAATTTTTGAGTAGGTAGAAGTATTCACATGGTTCAAAAAATAAAAACAATGTAAAAAGATACACAATTGTTATTCTTCCTCAGCTCCTGCTTTCATCCTTTTTAGCACTTTTGTTAGTTTGTTGTGTTTGCTATTAGCATTTTAATTTTTTTTTACTATAGATGTTGTGGTGTCTGCCATATATCATCACAAATAGGTCGTAATTATAGATATAGATATTTATCTCCCCTCCCTGTTGAGTTCCCCTGTCCCCCCATTCCACCCCTCTAGGTCGTCACAGAGCTCCGGGCTGGGCTTCCTGTGTTAGACAGCAGCTTCCTGCTAGTTACCTGTTTTACACATGACAGTATATGTGTGTCAGTGCCACCTGCCTCGGAAGAGTCTCGCCTTCTGCTTGCTTTGTCCCTTCCCATACTGCCTTGCTATATGACGCGCTGTTAGAGGTGGCCCACAGAAGGGCTGTGTTTGTGTTTGGGGGTGCTCTCCTCATTCATCAGAAACAGTATCACATAGAGAGGGCTTCTGTGTGTATTGATTTTTAACAGTTAGCAAACAACCTAATGAGTTAGACAGATCTTTATTGTCCCTCTTTAGAGAGAGGAAGAGAGTGAGGCACAAAGTGACTTTCCTTCCCAGTGTCCTGCACACAGGGCCAGTGGTGGACCTGAGATACCAGTCCAGGTTTTCTGGCCCCGGAGTCTGTGCTTATCCGCTCTCCACTAGGCATGTTGCCTTAAACTCGTAAGAAGTCAGGCCTGGCAGTACATTTTATTTCGAGATGAGAAAGCGACAGAGTTTAGCACTTTGCCCAATGTTAAACAATGCATTTGTATGCGTTGTTCAGGATCCTCTGGAACCTATCACTTGCCAGTTACCCAGCTTTGTTTTTTAATAACCTATATTTCCAGTTAATATTGGACTGTTTACATGAGAGAATGTGCCAGAATTGCTGTAATTTATGCTATGATCAAATCTGTCTGCTGTTGATGGTGTAGTTTACTTACGTTTAATTGTTTACTGCAGAATGCACTCAAATAATTCCTTCTCTGTCACAGTCATGGACACATTAATCAACTCCCAAACATAGGATATATGGAAACAGTTACAGGGCTTATATGTTTCTAGTTAAAATGATTAATTAGTCCCGGTATTCAGTGTGGTAACACAGTAGTGAGAACCCCAAACTAATGTTACGTGGAGTGGTTACTTTTATTCATACACTCTGTGTGTGTGTGTGTGTGTGTGTGTGTGTGTGTGTGTGTATTTACAGATACAGTACATGCATGTAATGTTACATGAAATGTTAAAAAATGTTAAAAACATACGAAGTGAGGTTAAGTCATATTGGAATGGTGTTAAAGTACTGCTTTTGGTTAGTAAGTTAAGATAACCTCAAGAGTTACATTCTGAACACAGTATCCTTATTCTCCTAGCTTCATGTCACAGAGCCTAGCTAATAGTGCTCAAAAAAATAGTTGTTGAGTGAAACGAGTTATTTTATTTGCAGCAGGGCCAAGAAAGGTAGAGGGAAGAGACTAGCATGAGCATTGTCTGAGATGTTAAATATTTCAAACAGTTTTAGGCTAGGAAAACTCCAGAGACCCATGGAATAGATAGTAGATACCTAGTGGAACCAGGAGGTGTTTTTACAGTCTTGGAAAAAATTTTAAACAACTTTCTACTATTTTACTTGTTTTCTGCCCCTTGGATGCTCCTCTTGCAGGGAGGGGTTTGGGGAGAGCTGTTGGTAGGAGAAGTACGAGGCGCTATCCTTCAGGTGAAACCAAACCAACTTGGCGATGATCACAAGGTTGTAGTTACCAAGTAGTACTGGTTGGCTCCCTTCCTGGAGTGAACAGTTGTTTTGATATATTTCCCAGTAAAGTCCTGTAATTCTTTTGAATGCTTGACATTTAATCAGTGCTTATGAAGTAGAGCTGTTTTTTTTACCAGCATTATAATGAAGTTTTTCTTTTCTTTAACCTTTGGAAAAAAAAAAAAACCTATATAAAGCATTTTTGAAACCTGTACTACATGGTTACTTTTGACATTCATACTGTGAAAGCAGAGACATATTTTACTCTGATTTTTAGAAAGATAAATATATATATACAGAGAGAGGTAACAAGTGAAGTTGGTCAGTATGTTCAGAATATCCACCTTAAAAAAAAAAAATTTAAATCTGTTTTTATACTTGAGGCACAGAAGTAACCAAATCATAACAATCAGGTTCACCACAACTGAATCAAAGTTCAGTTGTGACAGTAATTAAACTGAGTTGTCAGAATGACATTATCACCTACTGTCCAAAACAGGTTTCTTTATGAAGACATCTGTGGTTCAAGATCCACAGTATGTATATATCATCCAGTGATGTTAGCCTAACCACTGAAAAGTCCTGTAGAAAGAGCAGGTAGGTTGAAAGTCCTTTGTAGGGAAGTCCCATCAGTAAATTCTCCCAGTCCGATTTCAGTAAATAAAGAAGTCTTCAGTATATAACTCCTTGGAAGGAGGCATATCAGGGCAATCCAGAATCAGGTATCCCCTTTCTTTGTACCAGTATTATTCCTATTAAACTGTATGAACATTTTATTTAGTGTTGTAAACTTAGTTCCTTGCACAGTGCCTATCAGGTTTTGATTCAAAAGTAATTGTAAAATGAATGATTGACTTTGTAATAAGAGAGAATCTTAGGATATTCTTATTGTCAAGACCTTTGAATTCCTTTCCTTTTCTTGGAAACTAAGCTCATAATCCAAGTTTTGTTAGTAGCAGCTATACTTCTCTTGTTTTATTTCTCACATGTAAAAGGATTGGTATCCTAGGAAATTAGGGAGCCCCTGAAAGTTGCACATTGTCCAGTTTACCCGTTTTTATAAACCACTAGTTGAGGGAGGTGTTCAGTATTTTCCCCAGAAGAGACAGCCAGGGGATGAAATGAAAACTTTCCATTTTCCTGTCTAAAATGTGAGTAGGTGATAATTATTGCAGAGTGTTTGTGGAGTTCTCAAAAGAACTGAAGGGAGATGACAGCACTCGGTGCCGTGAGGTAAGTCATTTGTAGTACATTTGTTTAGCTTCTGGCTTGCTCTGCATCAGGCAGTGCCCTCAGACCTGAAACAACTGTTAGGGGATTTGTATGTATGTTTATGGCTCAGGGGACAGATAAACCTGTGAAGTAAGTAATCAGCACATGGGAACTGGGCTCGCCAAATTGAGCCAGAGCAGTAGAGGGAGAACAGAAGTATGAAGCATCATAGATACCAAGGGAATGGAGTAGAGCATGAGAACATTCTTGTGAAAAGCATCATGTCTAAACGAGAGTTTATGGAAACTTTTATTCACTTTTAAAATTCCTTCATGAGACTGGTTTTCTAACCTCATCATGCCCTTTTCTTCCCGCAGCTGTTCCAAAGACCCAATGCACTTGCTGTCCAGCAGTTGACAGCCGCTCAGCAGCAGCAGTATGCGCTGGCAGCCGCACATCAACCCCACATCGGTAAGTCCTTGAACCAGAAGCTCCCTCGTAGGGGTGGCCCCATCTCAGGACAGTGTCTGCTGTGGAACCCAGCTAGTGTGGACTGATTGTGAAGGTCCTGACAGACCTCAGAGTAAACGGCCTCTAACTCTTGTCCAGTTGTCTTTAGACACCCTCTTATTTTTCTAGATCTAACTCATAAGATTTCTTAGTATCCAGTTATTGCTCTGCCAGCTGTTTCAGGATTTAAAGTATTTCCTGTAGTAGTGACTAGCATCAGCTCTGTTGGTAGGTTTGGATGAACTTAAATAACAACTTTGTACTTGCTGGGCATGTATAGACTATGGATGTCTCAACATCACATCTTAATTAAGTGGCAAGTAGTACCTGTAAACCTATTTTCAAAGTAGCATGTGTTGAAATATTTTAAAAGTTTTATTATAATCACTGGTTTTTAAAGTTGCTCTGTACCTGTTGTACTTGTTAATGTCTTGATATTAACATATTTTTTATATGATGGAACATATTTTTGTCTTATTGCTGACACTGCCCGCCCCTTCACCCCCACCACACAGCCTTTTTGGGGTCTCTTCAAAATAGTGCTATACAAGTAGAAATTTTATAAAGGGAGGTGGTTAAAATGACGTGACTGAAAAGATAGAAAATCACTCATCACGGATTGTGAAATGCTGTGGAAGAAAAAACTTGCTTCTAGCCTAGTTATACAGGTGGCCCTTGAACAACATGGGATTAAACTGTGCAGGTCCACTTATATATGAATTTTTTTCAATAAATATGGTCTACAGTACTACTTGATCCTTGGTTGAATCGTTGGTGCTGAAGTGTGGCTATGGAGGCTGATTTTAAAGTTATACATGAATTTTTGGCTGTGTAGGTGTCTGCACCCCTCTCCCCTGTATTGTCAAAGGGTCACCTATATTAAGTCTAGACATAAAAACCTTTGCCTGGGTCTGATTTAATTTATACTTACAGATAGTCATCTTTATAAATAGGCATACATTTTCTTTGAGGAGAACTGGAAAATTGTTTAAATGGAAATAAACACTTCCCTCCATCCCATTACAAATTGTTTTAAATCACTTTATTTTAACCTATTATAATTTCATTAGTCTTTTAGAAATTATACTGAATTTAAAACTGCTTAGGAGTTTTAATTGTAATCTTTAGCAGAGGTTATTAAAAAAAGACGATAGATGAATGTCACCATAATCTTTAGTACAGGTATTATCTTTTTGAAAGTCCATTTTACTCAACCTATTGGAGCTTTTCTGTTTTCTCCTCCCCACGGAATGGTTAACCATACTGTGTAGGAGTTTGGTAGGTTTGTTTTAGTCAAGTTTGTTTTTACTGACAGGTATGTTTTCAGCAGGTTTAGCTCCCGCTGCGTTCGTCCCCAACCCATATATCATCAGTGCTGCGCCCCCAGGGACGGACCCCTACACAGCTGGATTGGCTGCAGCAGCGACGCTAGGTGAGACGTTTTGCCACATGAGGGATTTTCTCACCTGCTAAAAAAAGTTCCTTTGATGGGCATTCATTTTTTTATATTCTTACAAATCCACGTTTCCAGTGGATATTTCTCTCCTGATTCCCAGGACCATCTATCTGCCAGCTAAATATCTCTACCCACCTATAACCTCAGACTTGAACATATTTAAAAATGAGGTTAATCTGCTACCTCCTGTCTTTTTTCTTTGGCTTGGTGCAAATGCCTTTGGGCCACTTGTCTCTAACATTTTTGGCATCAGGGACCAGTTTCGAGGAAGACAGTTTTTTCATAGATGGTTGGGGGTAGGGGCTGGGCAGTGTGGTGAGTGGTTCAGGCTGTAATGCAAGCGATGTTGACTGGCAGATGAAGCTTGGCTCACTTGCCTGCTGCTCACCTCCTGCTGTGTGGTCTAGTGCCTAACAGACTGCAGGCTGGGAGTTGGGGACCTCTGCTTTAGGCCACTTCCTTTTAAGATTAATTAATTCATTTACAGTGTTGTGTTACTGTATAGATATTTTTGCTCCACTGCTCATATATATTTCAGGAATTTCTCACCTTGCTTATATCTTCCTACTCTGGCAGATCCTTTAATCTTTACCTAGACTTTTACAGCTGTTTTCTCTCATATTTTACCAGCTTTCTTCCTTTTTCTCCCTCATTCACCCACCTAGATTGTTTGAGAAAACAGTCTCCAACACAAATCTTACTGTGTCACCCTTCTACTTAAATTGTTTATTGATTTCTGTCTTACCTACCTAGTATAGTATACTGCGGGTAACGTCAGCATGGCTGGTCATTCCAAATCACTTGGGTGGTGATGGTGGATTGTTCCTTGAAATTAGTACTTGAAAGGAGCTACCATGACATTCTGAGGATTGGGACCCACTATGTATAGCAGTCTTTCCATGACTATACGAGCAGCTCCACATGGGTACCACTTCTACCCGGCCCCCCCCCCCCCCCGGGTCTCATACCATACATTCTAGCAGTATTAAATTGATTTTGGTTTGCTACACACACTGCACTGTTTAGGCCTCTGTGTCTTTGGACATTATGGTTTCCTTAGTCCTCTAGAGTAAACTCTTTCCCCATACTTTGCCTGGGAAGCTTCTTAGCTGGTACTGTCACCTCTAGAAAACTTCCTTTGTTAACCTGTCCTTACTCTTTCTCTTATCACTTTGTATTTATTTGCTTGTGTATGTAAACATGACTGTGTCCCTTTTGTTTATTTTTATTTTCATTTCTATTGCTTTGGAAGACTGACCTAAGAAAACATTGGTATGATTTATGTCAGAATGTTTTGCCTATGTTCTCTTCTAGGAGTTTTATGGTGTCATATCTTAAGTCTTTTAAGACATTTTGTACAGTCTGAGAATGTGTTCTAAATTCATTTATTTTCATGTGGCTGTTCAACTTTTCCTGGCACTGTTTGGCGAAGAGACTGTCCTTTTTCCATTGTATATTTTTGCCTCCTTTGTCAAAGACTGATTGACTGTAGGTGCGTGGGTTTATTTCTAGGTTCTCCCTTCTGTTCCACTAGTGTTTGTATGTCTGTTTTTGTGCCAGTACCATGCAGTTTTGATTACTGTAGCCTTGTAGTATTGTCTGAAATCTGGCAGGATTATGCCTCCTGCTTGGTTCTTTTTCTCAGAATTGTTTTGGCAATTTTGGGTCTTTTCTGGTTCCATATAAATTTTAGGGTTATTTGTTCCAGGTCGGTGAAAAATGTCAAGGGTTATTTGATATGAACGACATTAATTCTTTAGATTGCTTATGTAGTGGAGATCACATAATTTAAATGTTACAGAGTTGAGATTTAAGTCACATCTAGCTCAAAGCCTATGCGTGTACTTCACTGTCATATAGTGTCCATGTTGTCTTGAATTATCTTTTTTGTACTTTGTTTCCTTTGCTAACTTTGCTCGACTAACTTACCATATGTTATTTGAAACAAAGAACGAGTCTTAGAGATGACAAAAGTTGTCCTCCGTGAGATCATTGCTTTTGTACTTATCATCTGAGCCAAACTGAAAATGAATTAAGTGCTTTCACACAGAGCAGAAATGTTAACTAAACTGTTATAAACTAAAACTGCATATTCTTGTGGAATGTTAATCCACAGAAATTGAAACAGGCATCCTGAGGGAATCAAGTTCAATTAATGATGTACCCTGAGCCAAACATGCCTACATGTTTAAAATTTTTAACTTATTTGCTTATTATTAAAAAATAACTCATACTCTACCATAGCCTTCCTAAGCAGCACCTTCATTTTGCCCCATTTTGGACTGTGTTTGACCTTGGGCACCTTTATAAACAGATTCTTGATCTTGTTTGAGACTACAGATACAGAAAATGTCAAATTAGAAATGTCAGAGTTGAAAAGAAATGTCATAGTAATATTGGCCAGTAATATTATTTGACTTATTTGTGTTTTACAATTTAATGGAGAAGCAAAAACATGAACCAATTTATTTTGACTTAATGAAGTACATATTTCTACAGGATTGGCTACTGTGTCAGAATGGATGTATTTGAAACAGGTCTATGGAATTTCACTGAAAAGTGCAGTTATTATTTAATCAGATTGTAGATATTTGAAACTGTGCTTTACCTAGGAAAATTCTCATTGGCTATGTGTTCCCACACATTTGAGATGATGGCTTTGTGCCCTTGTCTTGGTTGACAAATGAGCCTTGATGTTTCTTGCCACCAGCTTCAGAGAGTTCTGTGGTGTAGATTTCTACCCCACCCAGGTTGCTGTCTGCATAGCTCTGTTAACTTCTCTCTTGCTTGTTCTGTTTGGCAGAGAGTGCAGTGGTAGCTTGTTGCCAAAGAGGTTAAAACAGAATGCTCAGTTTTGTAAAGAATACTCAGGTCTGTGAGAAGTCGAGGGTTGTTTTTTTTTTTTTTTTCCCGTTTGTTTTCAGCTTTGAAAACAAAAATTTCACATTCCAATATCTAAATGTAGTTGTGTTGAATGCTTTTTGTGACATTAAAAATAGAGATGGGAAAAACAAGCCTCTTCAAATTTGAGCTGTGGAAGTTCAGTGGCGTTTCTGGTCTTTGTTGTCAGATAACTGATGGATTTTCATGCTTCTGGAGTTAACGAAGCACCAAGATCCCTGTCCCCATCAGTCACTTCAGGTGCCATCCTTAGACTGAAAGCAGGGTGCAGCTTCATCTTTTGCTGTGTTCCATCACTTTAAGCATACAGACTCTGCATTTCCCTTTTAGCAGCAAACTTTGTCTATATCTCTCTTATATAGATTTTTTCTTTCTCAGGGGAAAAATACACCTTTGCCTTCTTGACCAAGGCCAATTCCTCCATCTGTTTTTAGTTTCTTCCAGCTTCTATCAGTTATACTCCCTTTCAATATCTCCAATGCTTGGTCCTTCCCCAGCTTCTTTCTCTAGGCCTGGAGTATATTGCTGACTTTAGGAGACTTTGGTGTGGGAATCACATATAATATTTTCTGTTTTTAAAAAATAGAATTCATGATTAGCTAGAATGAATCAATATAAATATTAAATAATATAAATATTAAATATATTAATATTTTACAGCAGTGTCTGCTGAATCAAGTATAGTCTTTGGAAACTCTGATTGTTAATAACTAAATTTTTCTTACCTTTCTCTTGCTATTTTTAGGCCCGGCTGTGGTCCCTCCCCAGTATTACGGAGTCACTCCCTGGGGAGTCTACCCTGCCAGTCTTTTCCAGCAGCAAGCCGCCGCCGCTGCTGCAGCAACAAATTCTGCTAATCAGCAGACCACCCCACAGGCTCAGCAAGGGCAGCAGCAGGTAAATGTCAACAAAACTTACCCCACCTAAGTGTGAATATTAGTTATTGTGTATAATTAAAGGGTAATGTTGTTCCTGATAGAGAAACTGTGCATGGTGAATGAGTGAGTTATGTGGTATATGAGTTCAGACAGACTCGCCCTTGCTTTACTGTATGCCTTTTATGTATCTGTTCTTTGGTCAGCGTGATGAAGTGAGATCATGGTATGACATACCATGTGATACTGCTTAAGAGGATTTTCCAGTTTAGTGATGGTGAGGTTTTCTTGCTTTGATACATTGGTTACTTTCTAAGCACCATTCTCAGATCACTTCTGGCTCTCTCTTTAAGTAGTTTGCTACCAAAGGGAAGGTACTAGTTCTTCAGATTGCTTATTTATGGCATCAGTTTTATTAAAAAAAATTGAAGTATAGTTGTTTTACAGTATTATATTAGTTTTACGTATACGTCAAAGTGATTCAGTTATACATACATATATACATATATATTTATATATTGTTTCTCAAATTCTTTTTCATTATAGGTTATTACATGATATTGAATATAGTTACCTGTGTTATCAGTAGGTCCTTGGTTGTCTATTTTATGTGTAGTAACATCTATTGAATTGGACATAAATCTTAAACCTGTTTATATCTTTTTTAACTTAGAGTAAGCTTTTTAACCCAGAGAAGGCAGTGGCACCCTACTCCAGTACTCTTGCCTGGAAAATCCCATGGACAGAGGAGCCTGGTGGGCTGCAGTCCANATCTATTGAATTGGACATAAATCTTAAACCTGTTTATATCTTTTTTAACTTAGAGTAAGCTTTTTAACCCAGAGAAGGCAGTGGCACCCTACTCCAGTACTCTTGCCTGGAAAATCCCATGGACAGAGGAGCCTGGTGGGCTGCAGTCCATGGGGTCACGAAGAGTCTGACACAACTGAGTGACTTCACTTTCACTTTTCACTTTTACGCATTGGAGAAGGAAATGGCAACCGACTCCAGTGTTCTGTCCTGGAGAATCCCAGGAACGGGGGAGCCTAGTGGCCTGCCGTCTGTGGGGTCGCACAGAGTCGGACACGACTGAAGTGACTTAGCAGCAAGCTTTTTAACCAAGATGAGAAAAGGAATAGTTAATTGCAAAACTGAGTGTCTTTTTATATTAGGCTATTTTCTCTTGCTTGCTAGAATAATACCTACCTATTTATTTCTGAAAGTTGTGAATTGAATTACTTGAAGGGAAAAATAAATCCCTTAAATCCTTGTGTCAGAAAAAAACCAGTATAAATGTTTGGTATCTGTCATTTTAGTCTTACTGTTTAATTAATTTCTTATAAAATTGCGATGATGCTGTCCACACAGCTTTGCATCTTGTTATTATACTCTTCCGTGTTATTTATTGTTTTTAAATCCGTCGAAGAATGCCTCATTCTTTATTTTGACCAGTCCATTATTATCTGTTATATTTATGTAACTATTGCTATAACTTAGTAATATTTTGGTGTTATAAATAAGCTTAATATCCTTTGCATAAATCCTTGATTATTTCCATGATAGAATGTCCTGGAAATGGAAAAATTTTTGAGCAGATAAAACGAGCATTTAGGCTTTTGATAAGCATCATCAAATTAAAGCTTTTTTTTTTTTTACGTTTTGAAGAAAAACACCATCCTCATACATGTACATATGTTAATGATCCAAACAAGAATCGTTTGCTTTTTATCATTCTCACTAAAAAAGTGTATGTTTAATTTCTTAGATTTCATAGGTTGATAGAAAAACCAGGTCTTGAAATTCTAGCTAGTTTTGTCTGGGTCAGTATTTTTTCAGTTAGATTACTTTTTGGAAGTTAATGTGTGGTTTTATTTACAGTAGGTACAA
This sequence comes from Oreotragus oreotragus, assembly GCA_006410675.1. Lineage (NCBI taxonomy): Eukaryota > Metazoa > Chordata > Mammalia > Artiodactyla > Bovidae > Oreotragus > Oreotragus oreotragus. Next base: position 12,560 of record SJYX01006285.1, on the reverse strand, counting down.
TTCTAGTACCATGTGCAGAGGGGATTCAGCAAATAATTTGTTGACAGAACAGTGACCTCTATTAATAAATTTCTTAATAGCTACTCTTTGTGGAAAGTTGGTACTTATCAGGTGATGATCTTTGTGTTTAAAATGGCTGCCAGATCATGGATTTGGAAGACTGAAGTAATAGCTGTGTTTTCAAATCAGCTCTAATCGACTGAATAAGAAAAATAGTAATAAGTACATCTTACTGAAAGCTTTTTGTTTAAAGCTAAGTGCTCTATATATAGTTTCTTTCATTCTAATTCTGATAAGTAGATTACATGACTTCCCAGCATAAGATTGAGGGAATGGAATTTCTGTGCCCAGGGTCACACACGTATTAAATTGTTAAGATTTGAACACAGGTGTGTAAGTTGACAGTTCGTGCTATCTTCTGACCATATTGTGATATCTAGAGTGATAGAAAACCTGAGATCTGGTCTTTGTTCTACCACTAACTGGTTGCAACTAAGGCAAGTTGCATGACGTCTCTGAATATATCCTTATCTATAAATTGAGCATGACAGGTGCATTATTTGTGAGTTTTCTGTCACCAACAATAACAGACTCTACTCTGAAAAAGTTGTTATTCGAATTGTCTTTTGACAAGTATCCATTTTTTCATTCCAGTGTCATTTTTGCCAATTTCTGACTTCAGATGTTTTAGAAAGATACGATTTTCCTGGTGAACTTCTTTGGTTATAGTCATTTAAATGAGAGGTCATTTTAAAACTTTCAACCTTTTTGGCCTTTGCCTTTTATCAGAAAGCGTTTGTTACCTTCTAGATATGCTCTTTTCCAAATCTAATTGCTGGAGTTGACCTCTTGGCCACTCCATGCTTTTTCTGATTCCTTTTTCATTCTTTTTGAAGATTCTTTTGACACCTGATAAAAATGTTCATTTTTTTTTAAATTTCAAAATATTTGGTGAAGAAAAAATTCTGGATATCAGGTGAACTCAGGCATGGTGGTAATCTTGGTGGTAGCTTGATGCTGGATGTTGTATCATGAGAGAAAAGTTTAGAATGGCTTCTGAAGCCTCTAGATGAGGGGAGACTGTATAGATGATGATTCTACCAAGTATGATGAACTACAGAAGGATGAGTGATTGTTAGAATATCTCTGTTGAGCATCTGCTTGCTTATTAAATTTTTTTTAATTTTTTTTTAAATTTTACTTTACAGTACTGTATTGGTTTTGGCATACATTGACATGAATCCATCATGGGTGTACATGAACTACCAAACATGAACCCCCCCTCCCACCTCCCACCCCTAAATATTAATGTTGCATTTAAAATCACTACCTTTGAAAAGAAATAAGAATTTAATACTTTTTACATCATGAAAATAGTAAACTGACTTGTAGGATTTACAAATAGTCATTTTTGTTGATTTTATTTGGTGTGTAAAATGTTACTTGTGAAATTTTACATATTTGTTTCCCAGGCTTGACATTTCTTTATGAAATTAAAATATGAATATTGGGAGCTGACTTAAAAAACTTTAGTTTATCATCAAGGGTACCGCATCGATTTCTAGAGAGTTGACTGAAAGGATACACATTGCTCTCTTCATTGTAAAACAGAGCTCAGTGGTCTGGACTACCCCTTTCTTCTGACACCTTGTCCATTTCCCTGTCCTGTGACTTTGTATACAACTTCTAACAAAACATAAGCCTAATTCATCATGCCCTATGAAAAGGATGTTTTCATTTATCTTCCTTCTTCTATTAAAATTTAAAAAATTTTTGAACTATTAGTATTTCCAAATCTCTGTAAATGCTATTTACTTTTCCTTGAGTAAGAGCTCTTCTGGATTGTTGGTGAGGCCCAGACACTCATCTGTGCAACTTCTCTTGGGTCGTCTCTCTATATAGAAGGAAGCATTCCTTCTCTTATAAAGTCCATTCGAATTCTTTAGTTCACAGATAAATTGCCTAATATTTTGATAGGAATTGGCTGTTGGTTATTGATTGTTTCCTGGTTACTAGGTTTAGTGCCTTGCAGACATTAATTCTAATACTTGCTACAAATTTGCATGATCAGCTATTACTCTCGCTACTTCTGTGGATAAGGAAATGAAAAACTTTTGGTGGATTTAGTGTCTCTTTTTGCCAATATGGACAGTGTCTTTCATTTTAAATACTCATTTAATAAATATTAGATAGCAGTGTTTCTCTGTACACAGGCTCTTGATTACATGTGTAACTTTTAAAAATAACAAAGTGATAATGAAAATGATCTGATAAGAACTTCACCTTTGAAAACTTTGCAAAATGCGTAAACTGGTAATTTTAGCTTTGTTATTCGGCTTTGCATTTTTACTTACTGTCACATATAGATCTTTTGAAATAGATTCTTAACAATGATTATCAGCATCTTATCTTTAATTAAAGAAAAAGATCCCTTATCACAGTGGCAGAACAGGTATTCTCCACTGAAATGTCAGTGTTCTTGACTGATACTTAAATTGATTTAGATTGCTGTCTGAAATTTATGAGAAAAAAATGATGCCTTCTACAATCAAATATGTTGATTTCATTTGGGGCTGTTTGGCCTCTGATGAGTGGGAATAGTGTTATAGGGTAGAGAAAATGTTCTCATATTCCATAAAGAAAATACAACCTTTTTTATGTGTTTGGTTTTTTATTTTTTTTAATACAGATATTATAACTTGGTGATGTAGGTAAATTACTCTTATCATATCTAAACCTCTCATCCACTCTAGCATAATTTTGTTCACCCTCTTTTGTTTATTATAGGGTTACTGTCTAGCTCCCATTCGCTGGAATAAAAACTCCAAGAAGACAGGAGCTTTGTGTGTCTTGCTCATTGCTTTATCCCCAATACCTGCCAGATGTTAGGCATTAAATATTTGATTAATGACTGAATTATAACTTTTAAATGGTTTTAACTCTTATAAAGGTAATATGTTTCTTAAACTAAAAGTGGTAGAATGAAATTTCACTATATGAAATGCTGTTAATTGATTTTTTTTAAAATCCTAACATCCATGTTACATAAAAACATTATTGGAAAAATGGTTTACAATCATAAGTCTTTTAAAGTTGGTTTAATTTAAGCACGTGTTGGGTCTTAGATGTTTCCAGTGAAGAAAACGTTGATTTATTTGTCTCCCAGGTTCTCCGTGGAGGAGCCAGCCAGCGTCCTTTGACCCCAAATCAGAACCAGCAGGGACAGCAAGCCGATCCACTAGTGGCAGCTGCAGCAGTTAATTCTGCCCTTGCATTTGGACAAGGACTGGCTGCAGGCATGCCAGGTGAGGCTGCATTGTTGTCCCTCATCACTCGAGGGAGAAAAAGTCTGCTTACTGGGGGGAGGTTCAGAGGAGAATGGCAGTACTTTGGACTTGCTTAGGCTTGTCATCATTTGGGGACTGGCGAGGATGACATACACTTGCCCTCACTTAGACCATAGTTCGTTGATGAGAGCACCTAGTATTCTGAGCCAGTCATAATCTTACATGTTGGAAATATGTGAACCTCCACACTTAGCTTAGATTATCCTGTTTTCCTCTGGTGGTAGTCTGTTTTCTCCCTCAGTGTTAAGAATGAAAGGAGTGGCCAGGTTGCGTCAGCATCACTCCAAGGCTGATACTGGTGAACAGTATTATTAGGAAGACATTCCTAGTATTCTTTGATCATGTTCCCCTTACATTTCTAGAATTTCTCCCAAACAGTAGAGGTGCTTTGTAGCTGTCTAACTGTGATTGATATGTATGCTGAATACATGTTATTCTTAGCTTACTGTCTCCTGGTCTTATTCTTTGCATGGATTGCCTGTAGTTTGAGGTTTTGCCTTTTAAACAAGTCCTTCTGAGACCTCAGTATAAGTTTATGGATTCTTATTGACCCTGGCATATAGTTTGATCAGCTTATCTATTTATGAATTCACTGAGTAACTTGAAATTAGATTATGCATGTTGTTAGTTGCTAAGCATTTATGTTTTATTATGAAGTCAACTGTAATTAATCTTATGGCTCAATAGCATTTGAAGATTCTGTCTCAGAGTATTGAAAGAACCTTTTAATGGAAGCTTGTCTAGAGTTTCCCTGATAACTTGCAGTATATTTGTGTTTAGATTATGTGATACGAATTGTATAGTTCAGAAAATATAAATTAACTGTCAGTGTATGGTTGCTGGTGATAACCGTGGTTAGCACTTTGAAGAGTACAGTTGTTCCCTGTCCCACTAAATTCCCTTTCTAACACTTGGTGTATAATAAATTACACTACCCCCTACTGTGCCACGTAGCATGCTACATCTTTCACACTCATTTTTTAATCTTTACAAGAACTTTGTGAGTCAGGTATTATTATTAACCTTATGAGGATACTACCCAGACTCTCAGGGTTATGCTGCTATCTTAAGTGGTCAAGCCAGGATATAAACCTAGGTGTTTCTGTCCCTAGTGCTAAGTTTGTAACTATTTACAGTATGCTGGTGTCCAGGAAACATTTGTTAGCTTCATATATACTTATCTGTCATCTTAATATTCTCAGGTTATCCTGTCTTGGCTCCCGCTGCTTACTATGACCAAACTGGTGCCCTCGTGGTGAATGCAGGAGCGAGAAATGGTCTTGGAGCTCCTGTTCGACTTGTAGCTCCTGCCCCAGTCATCATTAGTTCATCAGCTGCACAAGCAGGTGAGCTCTTGTCTTAGTGGACTCACTCAGATTTAAAAGGGAGAATGGATGATATTCTTAAACTATGTTGAAAGGTACTTTATTTGACAATTCTCAGATTAAGAATTCTATCCTGTAATTTTCAAAGACAAAGAGTCAGAAGTGGCAAGTGACCTTGATAGATTCTGATTCTGTTGACAGTGTGTACCAGCTGGTTAGCAGCAAGGACCTGCTCTACTGTGAGCATAGGAAGTTGGATTACTCACACAAAATGGCACTGTTGGCAGAAGTCCAAGGCTAATTTCACAGAAATTCATATTGTTATTTTAAGATGATTTGGTATTTGTTTTGTCTTTGTTTCTTGCTATGGTTGGGGAGGGCAGCAATAGATTTTTATTTTAGGTCTTTATATATGTCATATATATATATATATATAGTATTATTATATATATTGTAAATTTGGGAACAACAGTGGAGGTATCTAGGGGAGAGAAATATGCTTAAGTGTCCTAAGAATTGCAGGGCTTCAGTATGTGATTCTGGAGAAAATGTCCTTAATGTAGGTAATTGTAGAACTTGAAACTTTAGGAAGTGGTTGAATTTGAAATGAATACTTTTGTTACCCATATCTATCTTAAATTATAGGCTCTTTATAATCTGCCCACATAGTGATCTGTCTTAAGTTATAGACTCTTTATAATCTGCCCACATGGTGAACTTGGCTCCAGTGGTATTTTGAATTTGAATTGAGAGTAGAAGTAGAAAAATGTTAATAGAAGCTTCAGGTGAAGGGATCAAAGACAGATTTGTATAGTTCTTTACAAGATTTGTATCTGCTTTGAAAAGATATGGCAGCATTAAAAGGTTTTCAAAAGGATAACAGTGCAGTTTGGAAATTTGGCCAGTCTCTTTTATAGCCATATGGTTTGCTTTCTTCTACATAGCTGTTGCAGCGGCCGCAGCTTCAGCAAATGGAGCAGCCGGTGGTCTTGCTGGAACAACAAATGGACCATTTCGCCCTTTAGGAACTCAGCAGCCCCAGCCCCAGCCCCAGCAGCAGCCCAGTAACAACCTGGCATCCAGCTCTTTCTACGGCAACAACTCTCTGAGCAGCAATTCACAGAGCAGCTCCCTCTTCTCCCAGGGCTCCGCCCAGCCTGCCAACACATCCTTGGGATTTGGAAGTAGCACTTCTCTCGGCGCCACCCTGGGATCAGCCCTTGGAGGGTTTGGAACAGCAGGTAGAAATTAGACTGATGTGCTGAAACTAAATTTTAATTATTTTTTACAATCTTTATGGAATTACTGACAGTGCATGGAACCCTGGACAGATACCACAGGCAGATCTGGACCGAGTCCCGTGGGAACCCAGCTGTTCCACATGTCTTTGAGATAACGGACTGTTCAAATCAAGTTATACATTTGGGGCCTATTTAAGGTTTACACACACATTGCTACTTATTTATACTCTCAGCGTCCTTTTTTTTTTTTTTTTTTTTTTTAAGGATTAGAAAATCTGGGGAGGTTTCTGCAGGCATTAGGGAGACTATGGAGGGAAGTATACAGATGTGGATATGAAAGACCGAGGGAGGAGGACTTACAAAAATCTTAGGGTGGTATACTCCACAACCTGCAGGCCTTAAAGAGTCATGAGTTTTCTCTAGTCTTGAGAAGAATTAAGGTGGATATTATGGAAAAGTGGGAGGAAGGAAATTAGACTTAAGATATTTTAAATGTTTTAATGGGAGGAAAAAAGAGGGAAAGTAGTAAGGAAAATGATGGAATAATTGCAGTGCTTGTAAGACAATGATCAAAACAGAAGGGTTTATTTGAGAGACAGTATCTTAAATTGGAATTGGGGGCCAATAATATCTGTTGATTGAACCCTTTGAGAAAGCAGGCTTTTTCATGTAAGTCTTGTGTAGTGGGGCAATACCCCCTTCACAAATCTTTTTTCTACTCCATTTTTCTACCAGAACCTTTGGGTTGATGAAAGGCATTCTTTCTAGCCCATTTTCTTTCACCTTTCCCATAACTTGTGTGGCCATCAGAGGATTTTAACTCACTCCAATCCCCATAATATGAGACACAAAAGGAAGGAGACTTTAACATACGTGTGATGGTTTGAAAAAGACGTTTCATGTTAACAGAGCCATGTCCTCTTTATTACTCTTCCTGCCCCTAGAACTGCCACATGAACAGTTAGGCTGTCTCTGCTGACAAATTTGCGGTGGTAAGGAGTCTGGATCAAAGTGTTAGGAACAGGTCACTGGGCTTGTTCTTCGAAGAACAGGCCTGTTCTTATCTGCATTGTTTTAATTCCATTTTAGTTGCAAACTCCAACACTGGCAGTGGCTCCCGCCGTGACTCCCTGACTGGCAGCAGTGACCTTTATAAGAGGACATCGAGCAGCTTGACCCCCATTGGACACAGTTTTTATAACGGCCTTAGCTTTTCCTCCTCTCCTGGACCCGTGGGCATGCCTCTCCCTAGTCAGGGACCAGGACATTCACAGACACCACCTCCTTCCCTCTCTTCACATGGATCCTCTTCAAGCTTAAACCTGGGTAAGAACCATTACTCTACACCACCTTGAACTCTAGAAATCTCTTGCCACTGATGACATTAGAAGGACTTTGCGTAAGCAAAGGACGATCCCTTCATCCTAGAGGTGTCCTGGGTGTTCTGTGCCTTCCTAAAGTGCCTCATGTTATTTAGGCTGTACCTAGGCAGCACAGCAGTGTGGAATTTATCCAAGTTTGGGTGCATCCCATGTATATTCACTTCAGCTTTAGTATGAACATCTTTGGCTGTTCTTTGGCTGCATGTGAGAATCTTTCAGTATAAACAGTACAGATTCCTTTTAATTAAGTTGGAAAATAGAGACAAAGAGTGTATTAACCTAGTAACACTACTGAAATAGCACCACAGTTAATATTTAGCCTTGTTTTTCAGATTCCCTTCCCTTCCCCGTGTGTATGTTTAATATCTTACACATAAAGCATTTTGTTTTAAAAATTTTGTCAGATTCTTTAAAAAATATTCTATATACATTCTTAAACTACACAGGATACTAATGAGTATAGATCCTTCCCGATTATATGTTTAGCTTATTTTGTATATGGGGTTTAAAAAAATGTTACCATCTGGATCCTGGAAAATGATGAGGGAAAGGAGGCTGCTAAGCAGCCAGCTTTAAGAATGAAAAGAAACTTATTTTAACAATTTGAGTGGCAAAGTTTTAAATCTTTCAAGATGGAAGATGGTACACACACTCCCTTCCTCTAGTTATTTATCAAGTTTGTATTTTGAAGTGCTGATTTATTTTTTAGATGGAGAAAGTTGAGGCATAGAAGTGTGTTGACCATATAATTCATCCTGCAGTCCAGGACACTTAAGGGAGCTAATGGGGGTGTTGTTAATAATCATCTGTGATGACAAGCCTGAATCAGGACTGTCCTGGGAAATACCATTTTGCTAGAGGATTCTGATTTTTAAATCTTCGATTTGTTATTGTTTTAAGTTAAAGCTTTATTTTTTAGAGCAGTTTTAGGCTCATAATAAAATTGAGGGGAGAACATAGAGATTTCCCTTGTACTCTCTGACCTGCGCATTTATAGCTTCTCCTATTATCACCGTCCCCCACCAGAGTGGTACTTTTGTTACAGTCGATGGAGCTACATTGGCATATCGTTATAATCCAAAGTCCATAGTTTACATGGATCTTTTTTTGTTTGTTTCTTTGTTTTTGACCAGAAAGATTATGGACTCAGAAATGAAGACTGTTAAAAACGATCAGTCCTTTTTTATTTGGAAAGGCAAAGACTGAAAAATGAGTATAAACATCAAAAGTCTTGAAGGGGATAGGATAGTTATTATTCTAGAACTAAGAGTGCTCTCTGAGTTTGAGAAATGAATTCTAAGGCAAAACTGTTGTATGTATGTACATAGACATTTGAGAGTGTATGTGTGTATCTTGAAGTTTTACATGATAAGAACTATAGTTATGAAGCTGTCTCATGTTATATATGGACATCACTTTAGAAAAGTTTTAGGGATGTTACAGATTGCTAGGTCCATATTGGATAAATAAGGAATAGGGTATATTGCACAACAGTGTCTCTTTGTGACAGGAGGCCTGGCTTTAAAGAATGTGGGTTAATGCAAACTTACAAGGAGGAGATGAAAGCCCCAGCTTAGTATGTAGATGGAAGGCATTAACATTTATTGAATAGTTATTACCAGCTACTGTTAACAGTTTTGGGTGCTGTACATACCGTTCTGGAAGATATGGTATTATGCCTATGATACAGATGTGAGGAAACTGACTTAAATCTTGCTTAGGGCTTCTCATATCTGAACAGACTCCAAAACAGCATCAGGGTATATCCTATCATGTTATGTGCCCAGAATATCTTTTAAACCAGTGCATTATCAGGGTCAGAACTCTTATCCTTTAATTCCTTGGTTTAAACATTTAAACTGTATCAGCATATACTTGACAGTAAACAAATGAAATCTACAAAATTTTTTTTTTTGTAAACAGCCAGATAGTAGATATCTTAGGCTTGTCAGTCAGTCTCACTCTGCTATAGAAGCACAGAAGTAGCCACAGACAAAATGTAAATAAACGTGCAGCTATCTTTCAGTAAAACTTCATTTACAAAAATAGGTGGCAGGCCAGATTTGTCCTGTGGACTGTATCAGCCTCTGAACTAAATGCTATGGCTCTAGGTGTTTGAAAATGGAGCTGGAAACATTACTTGCATGCGTGGTGCCTTTCCTCTTTCCAATCAATATATCAGCAGTTTAATAAAACACATCCTTCTCCTTAATTTATGATTCCCCTGTGAAGAAGGAATGAACTGTTGCTGTGAGTTATTTCTTATTTTAATGACTCTTGCTGTCTGCCTAGTTTTATTTTTGACATACCTTCCCTTTAAAAATATTTTACTTTGTATAAGCATTTTAGATGTATGTATTTCCATTGGACTGCCTTTGTCGCATGTGCGATGTTTAATGATACATGCCACTCTTGAGGAATTTTGTGTCTTGATTGGTGGTGCTTTGCCTCACCTCAGTCTGTTTCCTTGAGAAAAAGGTTCTTGTATGCTTTAGTTTTAACTACAAAATGATCACAAGAAGTCTGTTTACCATCTGTCACCAAGGAAATTAACATTTTTTTTTTTTACCAAATATATATTGGGCCATTCCTAATGTAGTTTTTCTATTAATACTATACTGCTGCCACCAACTATGAGTTCTCAGGTCACTAACAACCATAGTAAGTAAGCATTCATTCATTGTGTTAAGTACTCAGATGACTCTATACAGGGAAACTTAAACTCAGCATGGTTTAATGACTTTTGTGATACCCCATAGCTATTAAGTGTTTGAATGCACACTCCAGCTTGTATCTCTGTTGTCCCAGTGTGGATCTTTTCTCAATGTTATCATATATTTTCACACTACCTCCCAGTAGACAGACATGTATCACTGCCTGTAGTAATTATATTCCTCCTTATTTATTCAACATTCATGTGTTGAATACCTACTGTAGATTCTTCAGTGTTTTTTTCACACCTGTTTTAAAGATCAGATTTCTATTTTTAAAAACAATTTATTTTTAAAAACATCTGTTTGTTTATTTGGCTGTTTTGGATTTTAGTTGTGGCATGCAGGATCTCCTATCGTTGATGTGGCATGGGAATTCTTTAATTGCTGCATGTAGGATCTAGTTCCCTGACATCCCCTGCAATTGGGATCGTGGAGTCTTAGCCACTGTACCACCAGGGTAGTCCCAAAAAAACAGCTTTATTGAGTTGTATATTGCATATTTTGAAATCCACTCCTTTCAAGCGTACAGTTCAATTATTTTAGTAACTTTCTATATTAAGCAATCTTTAACATAAATCAATTTGGTAATATTTTCATACCTTCTGTAAGATTTTTCTTAGTCATTTATGTTAATCCCCATTCACGCCCTTGAATATGTGCGTGCGCTAAGTCACTTCAGTCATGTCTGACTCTTTGCGACCCTATTTTAGCCCACCAGGCTCCTCTGTTCATGAGATTCTCTAGGCAAGAATACTGGAGTGGGTTGCCGTGCCTCTTCCAGGTGATTTTCCCAACCTAAGGCTCCAACTTAGGTCTCCTGCATTGCAGGTGGATTGTATACTGCTGAGCCAGCAGGGAAGCCCATTCACACCCTTAGCTCCAGTCAAACACTGATGTACTTTCTGTTTGTGTTCTTTTTTTGCATGTGGGGGTGGATATAAGCCTTAGGGATTCTTAGTTACCCTGCCCGGAGTGGAACCCAGTGCCCTCTGCAGTGAAAGTGCAGAGCCCTAACCGCCGGACTGCCAGGGAATTTCCTACTTCTTGTTTTTTAAATTTGTCTTTTCTGAACATTCGATATAAATGGAACCATACAGTATGTGACCTCTTTTGCTTGACTTCTTTTTTTTTTTCCCAGAGGTTTTTGAGATTTTATTCATGATATAGTATGTGTCAGTAGTTTATTCCTTTTTTGGGGGGGCGCTGAATTATCCTGTTTTCTGGGTAATGCTACATTTTTGTCTAACTTTTCACAATTGAAGGATGTTTGTTGTTTACAGTTTTTGGCTATTAGATGTTTTCCTATAGAAACATGTTTTCACTTCTCTAGAAGTAGAATTACTGAATGTAAAAGTTTTATGTTAAACTTGAAAGAAATTCAAACTTTTCCAGTTTCATCATTTACATTACCACCAGCAGTGTATGAGGATTCCAATTTCTCTACATCCTTGCCAACATTTGTTTTTATTTTTCTTACATAACATCGCCATTCTAGTGGGCATGAAATAGTTATGTCATTGTAGTTTTAATTTGCATTTCCCTAGTGAAAATAATGTATAGCGTCTTTTTATGTGCTTATTACCATTTGTGTATCTTGGGTGAAATATCCACTCATTTTTTGGGCCCAGTTTTGGATGTGCATTGTTTGTCTTATTCCATGGAATTGGAAGGGTTCTTTGTATATTCTGGATGTGTGCTAATAAGTTGCTTCAGTCGTGTCCGGCTCTGTCCATGGGACTTTCCAGGCAAGAATACTGGGGTGGGTTACCTTGCCCTGCTTCAGGGGACCTCTCCAACCCGGGGACTGAGCACGCGCCTCCTAGGTCTCCTGCACTGGCAGGCAGGTTCTTCACCACTGCGCCGTCTGGGAAGCTCTGTATTTTGGAATCAGATCCTTTATCAGACTTTACATATATATGCTCTGCATATACATAGTTTCTGACCTTTTGCTTGTCTTTTTCTTTTTAAATGGTTGCTTTTGAAGTGCAATAACTTTAAATTTTTTAAAAAATAGTTTTAATTTTGATGAGGTCCAGTTTATCATGCTTTGTGGTATAGAAATCTTTGCCTAACTCAAGGTTTTAAAGAGGTTCTCCTATGTTTTGTTCTAAAATTTTTGTTTTTTTAGCTTTTAAAGTCTTTGGTCTGTTTTGAGTTAATTTTGTGTATTGCACGAGGTAGGTGATTGTTCATCTTTTTGCATGCACTGTTTTTCCCCAGCAAAGTTTTGAAATTTTTAGTGTGCAGGTCTTTACATGCTTTTTGTTAAACTAGATCTAGTATATTTTTATTTTTTTAATGCTATTGTGAATAGAATTCTAGTTTTATTTTGGATTGTCCATTGCTTGCAAGCATTTAGTTGTATTATCATGGTAGAATTCCTAATCCTTTAAGAAAAACAAAGATCAAACAAAATAATTTTCCATGTCCCTGCCTGAATTGCAGTTGATGTTTCCAATTTATTGTTCAGTAACCTGTAGTAATGGTGTTGGAGAAGACTCTTGAGAGTCCCTTGGACTGCAAGGAGATCCAGCCAGTCCATCCTAAAGGA
>SJYX01006284.1:374712-401384 GCA_006410675.1 Oreotragus oreotragus | reverse complement strand
CCCTTAAATCTATTTCTCACTTCCACTGTATAATCATAAGGGATTTGATTTAGGTCATACCTGAATGGTCTAGCGGTTTTCCCTACTTTCTTCAATTTAAGTCTGAATTTGGAAATAAGGAGTTCATGATCTGAGCCACAGTCAGCTCCTGGTCTTGTTTTTGTTGACTGTATAGAGCTTCTCCATCTTTGGCTGCAAAGAATATAATCAATCTGATTTCAGTTTTGACCATCTGGTGATGTGCATGTGTAGAGTCTTCTCTTGTGTTGCTGGAAGAGGGTGTCTGCTATGACCAGTGCGTTCTCTTGGCAATACTCTATTAGCCTTTGCCCTGCTTCATTCTGTGCTCCAAGGCCAAATTTGCTTGTTATTCCAGGTGTTTCTTGACTTCCTACTTTTGCATTCCAGTCCCCTATAATGAAAAGGACATCTTTTTTGGGGTATTAATTCTAAAAGGTCTTGTAGGTCTTCATAGAACCGTTCAGCTTCTTCAGTGTTACTGGTTGGGGCATAGGCTTGGATTACTGTGATACTGAATGGTTTGCCATGGAAACAGAGATCATTCTGTCGTTTTTGAGACTGCATCCAAGTACTGCATTTCGGACTCTTTATGGCAGAAAGCAAAGAGGAACTGAAGAGCCTCTTGATGAAAGTGAAAGAGGAGAGTGAAAAGGCTGGCTTAAAACACAACATTCAAAATATGAAGATCCTGGTATCTGATCCCATCGAGTCATGGCAAATAGATGGGGAAGCAATAGAAACAGTGACAGACTTTATTTTCTTGGGCTCCAAAATCACTGCAGATGATGACTGCAGCCATGAAATTCAAAGACGCTTGTTCCTTGGAAGAAAAGCTATGACCAACCTAGACAGCATGTTAAAAAGCAGAGACATACTTTCCTGACAAAGGTCCAGATAATCAAAGCTTGGTTTTTCCAGTAGTCATGTATGGATGTAACAGTTGGACCATAAAGAAGGTTTAATGCCAAAGAATTGATGCTTTTGAACTGTGGTATTAGAGACGACTCTTGAGAGTCCCTTGGACTGCAAGCAGATCAAACCAGCCAATCCTAAAGGAAATCAACCCTGAATATTCATTGGAAAGTGTGATGCTGAAGCTGAAGTTCCAATACTTTGGTTACCTGATGGGAAGAGCCACCTCACTGGAAAAGACTCTGATGCTGGGAAAGATTGAAGGCGGGAGGAGAAGGGGACGACAGAGAATGAGATGGTTGGATGGCATCACCAACTCAGTGGGTGTGAGTTTGAGCAAGCTCCAGGAGATGGTGAAGAACAGGGAAGCCTGGCGTACTGCAGTCCATGGGGTCACAAAGACTTGGACATGAGTGAGTGACTGAACCACAACCACTACCTTCAGATAAAACATACTGAAGCAGATAGTAGAGAATCTACTCCTGTGTGAATTTCAGCCAGTTTCAACAGATGGTGATTACTGAGTCTGTGCTCTAGAGCCTGGGAGCCACAACTACTGAGCCCACATGCTGCGAATACTGAGCCTGTGTGCCTAGAGCCTGTGCTCCGCAAGAAAAGCCACAGCAATGAGAAGCCCGCACACTACTACTAGAGGGGCGCCCCCACTCACTGCAACCAGAGAAAAGCCTGTGCAGCAATGAAGACCCAGCACAGTCATAAATAAAATTATTAAAATATAAAATAGACGGTGGACCACAGAGGGACAGACTAGGAGTTTGTTCTGGTTTCCTTTTCACCCTTGTGGTTGAACCTCAGTCACAACATTAATTCACATCTCAGCTGTATTGAAGTCTGCATCTCCATCAACTCAACATCGTATCCATCATTAATCACATAGATTTAACTTCCTCTCTTTTTTTTTTTCTTAACTAAAGTCCTCTTTTTATCTCCACTGCAAATCCCTTAATCCAAACACCATCTGACTCTGCCTGGATATCTGGCCACTGCCCTGCCCCTAGCCTTGTCTCCCTCACTGTCTCCTCCCGCTCCTCCTCCAGAAGCAGGCTCAAAAGAATCTTTAGTGTTCCAGGGAAGGAAGCCCTCCCCTCCTTCCTGGTTAAGCCAAGTCTTCCTATCATACAAGCTGCCAGCACCATAAACCTCTCCTCTGTAGCCACCACCAACTCTATAATTTTACGTTTGTACCTTCCCTCTAGACTTCATGGGGCAGAATTTTACTCTCAGAAGCTAATACAAATATTGGCATTTTTGAAGCTCAGTATCTATTAATTTAGTGGAGGAATTTCAATATATAAAATGCCCTTTATTTCTGATGGAATCTGTATATACTGTAAAATGGCTAGCACAAGAAGGTTAACGACCACTTCTGCCACCTCATACAATTACCTTTTGTTGTTGCCTTTGTAATAACATTAACATTTACTTTCTTAGCAGTTTTCAAGTATGTAATATAGCATCGTGAACTGCAATCATCATATTGTACATTACATGTCCAGAACTTAAAAATGAAAGTTTGTACCCTTTCAGTTGCATCAATCCAATGTTTGTAACTTTAAGAAAACACTGGTAGGAAGGACACACACAACCATCCCTTAGTACTCTTGGGGCTTGATTCCGGGACTGCTGGTGGACTCTGAAATCTGCAGGTATTCAAGTACCTCGTTGGCCCCCTGCATCTGCAGTTCTGCATCCGTGGAGGCATTGTGTAAGGACTGTGTATAAGCGGATCCTCACAGCTCAAACCTGCGTTGCTCAAGGCTCAGCTACACTCACATGTTAGTCACAAATCTGTGCTGCACCACTTCAACCCACAGTAACTCAACCCTAATATACTTGCTAAGCCTATTTGTCTGACTGTGTCTGGACTGGGTTTAAAGGCATTGTATGAAATCTGGTTTACTCTATATGAAAATACTGAATGAATACTTATTATGAAATATTTCTAAACCATTTATTTTTAGCTTCTCAGCATCTGGGGTTGACCATCTACACAGAGAATATATAAAACCCCTGGGAGGTGGGCTTAGCCAAGGGACCTTCCCTTCAAGGAGTCCTACCCTCTGGGCAGCCCCTCCAGTCCCTGGTCCCTGCAGAAGTACACAGGTCAGGGCCCCATCCCCAGCTCCCAAGCTCCCCGTGGATCATCCAAGACCCTTACCCCTTGCAGTTGTGGCCCAAGTAATCCCAATAAACCTTCTGAATTCAAATTTCAACTCAGAGTCTACTTCCTGGAGGGACTCTGTCCACAGATGGACATTTTACAAACATGGTAATGTGCATATATGAGAAACAAAACTGACATGAATTTTACAGGTAAAAGTCACTATGTAAAGATATTCTGACTCACATCGAGTGTTGGAGACCCTGAGTGGGCACTGCTGTTGTTTCAGAAGCCCCGTTCTGCCCCCTGACAACAGTCCCTCTTGCCGGGGACACCTCATCGCCATCACAGGTGGGACAGCACCCTGACAGGCAGCCCAGGCCATCTCTCCCTGCTGTGGCTGGCTCCTGAGTAGGTACCTGACTTCTTCCCAGACTTTCTCACCTCACTTCACAGAAAAGACTTCCTGCTGGAGTTACTGAGCTGACAGGGTGGGGATGTGTGCAGACTGTCAGCTGGCCAGCCTTTTTAGGAAGAGCCTGTGCTGGGGGCATCCGGAAAGAGGATGCTATCCCGATTACTGGGTGTGAGGTACTGGATCCAGCCCTGCCTTAAGACTCCTCCAGCTCTCCTCAAGCTAATCTGAGTGAATTTCTGTCACTTTCAACAGAAAGAATTACGATCTAACATGTCCCCTTAATCCAGAAACATGAAATTATGCTTCCGTGTCTTAGGGGTGGTCTGGTGGAAAAGTACAAATAGCACAGGCCCTCCTTCCATCCAACCGTAGTCGTTACTGCTCTGACTCGTCCCCAGGGGGTTGTAGCCAGGACGGCCTCACTGTTAGGACTCCACACAATTGCTGTCTTCACCTGTGCTGTGACAAAACCCACAGCTCCCTGCTGGTAAGAACCAACATCTGCTCTCTGTAACAGTGATGATAACTTAAATGAATGGCCTGAGAATTTCATGCTTCTTCATTTTTCTGAACAGACACTTCCTTGCTATGTCACTTTGGACAGTCACAGCTGTTCCAGTCCTCAGTTAGATCTTCTCACTATAAAATGCAGATGCTCATAAATACCTTTTAAATTATTTTAATATGCAATTCAGTTCAGTCGCTCAGTCGTGTCCGGCTCTTTGCAACCCCATGAATCACAGCTCGCCAGGCCTCCTTGTCCATCACCAACTCCCGGAGTTCACTCAGATTCACGTCCATCGAGTCAGTGATGCCATCTAGCCATCTCATCCTCGGTCATCCCCTTTTCCTCCTGCCCCCAATCCCTCCCAGCATCAGAGTCTCTTCCAATGAGTCAACTCTTCTCATGAGGTGGCCAAAGTACTGGAGTTTCAGCTTCAGCATCATTCCTTCCAAAGAAATCCCAGGGCTGATCTCCTTCAGAATGGACTGGTTGGATCTCCCAAGAAATGCAGCATGTGAACTGGCTCATATTAAGCACATTAAATATAAGTTATTTAGCGGTTATTTGGTAGACATAAGTTACTACTGTTGTGGTTGTTCAGTCGCTCAGTCATGTCTGACTCTTTGAGACCCCATGGATTACGGCACTTCAAGCTTCCCTGTCCTTCACTATCTCCTGGAGTTTGCTCAAACACATGTCCACTGAGTTGGTGATGCCATCCAACCATCTCATCCTCTGTCATCTCCTTCTCCTCCTGCCTTCATCCTTTCCTAGCATCAGGGTCTTTTCCAATGAGTCAGTTCTTCACATCAGGTGGCCAAAGTATTGGAGCTTCAGCATCAGTCCTTCCATTGAATATTCATAGTCGATTTCCTTTTAGATTAACTGGTTGGATCTCCTTGCAGTCCAAGAGACTCTCAAGAATCTTCTCCAACACCACAATTTGAAAGCATCAGTTCTTTGGTGTTCAGCTTTCTTTATGGTCCAACTCTCACATCCACACATGACTACTGGAAAAACCATAGCTTTGACTCTACAGACCTTTATTGGCAAAGTGATGTTTCTGCTTTTTAATATGCTATCTGGTTTTGCCACAGCTTTTCTTCCAAGGAGCAAGCATCTTTTAATTTTGTGGTTGCAATCATCATCCTCAGCGATTTTGGAGCCCAAGAATATATAGAGTCTGTCACTGTTTCCATTGTTTCTCCATATATTTGCCATGAAGTGATGGAACCAGATGCCATGATCTTCATTTTTTGAATGTTGTATTTTAACCCAGCCTTTTCACTCTCCTCTTTGACCTTCATCAAAAGGCTCTTTAGTTCCTCTTCAATTTCTGCCATTAAAGTGGTATCATCTGTATATCTGATGTTGGTGACATTTCTCCTGGAATCTTAATTCCAGCTTATGCTTCATCCAGCCCTGCATTTCACATGATGTACTCTGCATGTAAGTTAAATAAGCAGGGTGACAATATACAGCCTTGACATATTTCTTTCCCATTTTGAACCAGTCTGCTGTTCCATGTCCAGCTCCAGTTCTAAATATTGCTTCTTGTCCTGCATACATGTTTCTCTGGAAGCGGGTAAGGTGGNCATCCAGCCCTGCATTTCACATGATGTACTCTGCATGTAAGTTAAATAAGCAGGGTGACAATATACAGCCTTGACATATTTCTTTCCCATTTTGAACCAGTCTGCTGTTCCATGTCCAGCTCCAGTTCTAAATATTGCTTCTTGTCCTGCATACATGTTTCTCTGGAAGCGGGTAAGGTGGTCTGGTATTTCCATGTCTTTAAAGAATTTTCCAGAGTTTGTTGTGATCCACACAGTCAAAGGCTTTAGCACGGTCAATGAAGTAAATGTTCTTTTGTAATTCCCTTGCTTTTTCTATGACCCAGCGGATGTTGGCAATTTCATCTCTGGTTCCTCTGCCTTCTCAAAATCCAGTTTGTTCATCTGGAATTTCTTGGTTCACCTATTGCTGAAGCCTAGCTTGAAGGATTTTGAGCATAATCTTGCTAGCATGTGAAATGAGTGCACCTGTGCAGTAGTTTGAACATTGTTTGGGACTGGAATGAAAACTGACCTTTTCTAGTCCTACGGCCACTGCTGAGTTTTCCAAATTTGCTGGCATATTGAGTGTAGCACTTTAACAGCATCATCTTTTAGGATTTGATAGATAGCTCAGCTGGAATTCCATCACCTTCTCTAGCTTCGTTCATAGTAATGCTTTCTAAGGCACACTTGACTTCACATTCCAGCATGTCTGGTTCTAGGTGAGTGACAACACCATCGTGTTTATCTGAGTCATTAACACTTTATTTTGTACAGTTCTGTGTATTCTTCCCACTTCTTAATGTCTTTTGCTTCTGTTAAATCCTTGCCATTTATGTCCTTTATTGTACCCATCTTTGCATGAAATGGTCCCTTGGTAGCTCCAATTTTCCTGAAGAGATCTCTAGTCTTTCCCATTCTATTGTTTTCCTTTGTCTCTTTGCAAAGATAAGAAGGCTTTCTTATCTCTTCTTGCTATTCTCTGCTGCTGCTAAGTCACTTCAGTCNCTTCTGTGTATTCTTGCCACTTCTTCTTAGTATCTTCTTCTTCTTCTGTTAGGTCCGTACCATCTCTGTCCTTTATTGTCCATCTTTGCATGTAATGTTCCCTTGGCATCTCTCTTTTCTTGAAGAGATCTCTAGTCTTTCCATTTTATTCTTTTCCTCTATTTCTTTGTATTGGTCACTTAGGAAGGCTCTCTTATCTCTCCTTGCTATTCTTTGGAACTCAAACTCCTAATTTATTCCCCCTCTCGTTTCCCCTTTGGGAACCATGGGTCTGTTTTCTATGTCTGGGAGTCTGTTTCTGTTTTGACAGTAAGTTCTTTGTATCATTCGTTAGATTCCACATGTGTGCTATTGTATTACATTTGTGTTTATCTGACTTAGTTTGCTTAGTATGATAATCTCTAGGTCCATCTGTGTTGCTGCAGATAGCATTATTTCACTCTCTTTTATGGCTGAGAAATATCCCATTGTATGTATGTACCATATTTTCTCAATCCATCCATCTACTGGTGGACGCTCAGGTCGCTTCTATGTCTTGGCTATTGTAAATAGTGCTGCAGTGAACATGCATGTATCTTTTCTAATTATGGGCCCAGGAGTGGGATTGCTGTATCATACAGTAGCTCTGTTTTTACTCTTTTGAGGAATCTCCAACTGTTTTCCAAAGTGGCTGCACCAGTTAACATTCTGTATTGGGTACTTTTTGATAGTTGTAAGAGCCAAACATTGGGTCTGCGATGGAGAGAACCAGTACTCACTTTCTTTTGGCTGTGGGGGTGGGCAGTGGTGGGAGGCAGCAAGAGGAAATAGAATGAGACAAGATTGGATTCAACCTCCACTTCTATGAGCAGTGGGAGGGCAGGTAAAGACCTTGACTTCCAAAGGCCCTATCTGTACATGGGGGTAGCAGGCACCCCACAGGGCTGCTTCCCAAGACAGGATAGAATTGTGTGAAGAAAGCTGGCTCAGGGCTCCCATGTGACAAGTCTCCCATCCTTTCCCAAGTCCCTTCTAATGGGGGAGACAATTATGGGCTTTCATTCATCTGATTATTCAGTAATAATCAGTTATGGATAGATTCCTGGATGGAGCACAGACAACCTCATCTGGATACAGTCTCCACCCTAATGAGCTTTGTCAAATCCCTAAAGTTCTGAGTGCTTGGATTCTTTCTACAGCATGCTTAATACCAAGGCTGTTAAAAGAATTTTTTTAAGGGCCAAAATTTTAAAAGCACTCAACATTTAAAATGTCTGTATAAGTGCAAGATTCAGAATCATTGAATATTTTCAATGTAGCAGAATCATTTCTTGCCTTTTTGAGTAGCTTCTAAGATGAAAGCAACACTGGCTCTGGGCATATGCAGAAATAGCACTGCTGCTGAGAAAACCCTGGGCCAGCACCTCCCCTGGACGCTGGTCTGCTGAATATTTTAGAAGTGTATTTATAAGAAAACAAGATCAGAAGGGCATTTACTAGGGTCAGCACCTTTAATCACTTGAATTATTCTTTGGGATTGGAATGAAAACTGACCTTTTCCAGTCCTGTGGCCACTGCTGAGTTTTCCAGATTTACATGGTGGTACAGACTCTAAATTAGTAGGTCTTTGATTTCTCTTGTCCTCATGAGAAAGGGAAAGGAAGGATGCTGGAGAGAGAAATGCTGGAGTATCGGGAACCATTGGTACTTAAGGTCCTCCCTTCTTCTCCAACCTTCAGAAATTACCAATGCCTGCATCTGGGGATGGAGGGAGATGCTCGGGAGGGAGCTGTGGGCACTATCCCTCAGGGAAGCTATGAAAAAGAATTTCCCCCGTCTTTTTTTTTATTGCTTTACAGTGCTGTGTTGGTTCTTGCTGTACAGCAAAGTGAATCGGCCACACGTATACATATATCCCTCTCTCTTGGACCTCCTTGCCATCCCCCCACCATCCTACCCATCTAAAAAAAAAGTTATCAGTGCCCAAATGACAGTCATCTAAGAGTCCCTTCCATCCCATTGCTATCAAAGGGGTCAGTATTTCTTTAGGATTTCTTCCTCAAGTAATTCTTGGGAACCTTTAAGGAAATGATTCCCCAAACACTCCCATTCCAGGCAGGCAGTCAGATGGTCTCTGGCTCTGAGGCAGGGCTCCACTTCTGCTGGTCACTCCACCCACCAGGCTCCTCCGTCCATGGGATTTTCCAGGCAAGAGTACTGGGGTGGGGTGCCATTGCCTTCCGCATTGCTATTCTCTGGAACCCTGCATTCAGTTGGGTATATCTTTCCCTTTATCCTTTGCCTGAACTGAAAAATTCATACTCAAATTGAAGAAAGTAGGGAAAACCACTAGGCCACTCAGCACTCAGGTATGACCTAAATTCAAATCCCTTATGATTATACAGTGGAGGAGATGAATTGATTTAAGGGACTAGATTTGGTAGACAGAGTTCCTGAAGAATGATGGACAGAGGTTCATAACATCACATAGATGGTGGTGACCAAAACCATCCCCCCAAAAAGAAATGCAAGGCGGCAAGGTGTTTATCTGAAGAAGCCTAAAAAATAGCTGAGAAAAGAACTGAAATGAAAGGCAAAGGAGAAAGGGAAAGATATACCCAAATGAGTTCCAGAGAATAGCAAGTAGAGATAAGTTACTATAAGCCAATGAGTATCTATGAAGATTAGAGTGTGAACACTTTCACTCTATCACAAAAACATGTCTTTTTTTAAAAAAAAATTTTTGTTTCTTTACCAGATAGGTAAAGATTTTTACCTGTGAAGTAAAAATCTTAACTCAGCAGTAAATCAACATCAACATAAATCAACATAAAATAGCTGAGAATCTGTAAATATTATAATTGAACAAATGTGCAATAAAGAATCTCAGGTTTTGTCATTAGCAGCAAAACAAATGAGTTATTAGAAAATAAATTACAGATTTTTATAGTTTAAGAGACAAGCTTCTGTCAGTTTTAGTCTAGGTTCTGAATAGTTGTTTTGTTTTTTTTTTTGCTTGCACAAATGTAATAACAGATGCCAACCTGTGCTTGGAATACGGTGAGAAAGTCCTAACAGAGAGCACTCACATGGCAATTAACTCTCCCCATTTCTGACATAACCATTCTCAAGCTTGCAATTAGAACTGCTCTCTGCCAACATTAGTTCCCAGCATCTTAAAAATAAATAAAATCTACCTTGTGAATCACAAGTACATCAAATGCTCAGAGTACTTTTAATTTATTTGCATAGATTCAACATCAGCTCACACATAAATACCTCTTTTTAGATTAAATCACCCTTACAATATACATGCATGTATATATACATGAATATAATACAATTATATTAATATACAATATATAAATTATACAAAACCACAAATATACAATAATACAATTATATCAATATATTATAATACAAGTATATTATAATATGATAGATACATGAATATAATATACAATTCATAGATTAAAATAATATCTTAACAATAGCATTTGAATAACTACCCTTTTCCTCCATGTTGTTAACCATTTAGAACTGTTATTTAATGGTATTTCTCTGTGAAATGGGTATGTTTTCAGTTAGAAACTTTTACATGTGTAAAAATAAGTGTCTCAAGAATTCCTTGGAAAAAATTTACTCAGTTAAAAGATACTAATATACTTTTAAAGAAATTACTTACATAGAGATTATTAAATGCATATCTCAAGTGATAAAGTTGCTAATATAAATAATGCCTATAATAAATAGAACATGTATATCAGCTCCACAGAGTAGAAGCCATGATGTCCTTCCTAATTCAGATACTTTCACCACAGAAAAGCAGGAAAAAGGACTTTATCATCATATTTATCAGCCCAAATTAATATTTTTGAAATTATAGCATAAAAAGCCCCCAGTTACAGCAATTCTTGTGATAAATAGAAGTCTTTCATGCATATTAAAGAGCTAATGAACAATTACTAAAGAATATTATTTTTATTTTCTTCAACTTTTATGACACTTTCTTAAAGATGTAACATGCTCCTTCTCCCAGAGGGATGGAAGAGGGAGAAGATATGAGAATCAGAGCATTGTACTTAATTTAAAATGTAAAATGTTAAGATACTAAACTATAAATTTATATTCTGATAGCACAGCAGTAAAGGAATACATCTGTCAATGCAGGAGATGCAGGTTTAATTCCTGAGGAAGATCCCTGGAGAAGGAAATGGCAACCCATTCCAGTATTCTTGCTTGGAGAATTCCATGGACAGAGGAGCCTGGCTGACTATAGCCCTAGAAAGTGAAAGTGAAGTCGCTCAGTCATGTCCGACTCTTTGCGACCCATGTGTAGCCCACCAAGCTCCTCAGTCCATGGGATTCTCCAGGTAAGAATACTGGAGTGGGTTGCCATTTCCTTTTCCAGGGGATCTTCCCGACCCAGGGATCGAACCCAGGTCTCCCACATTGCATGCAGACGCTTTAACCTCTGCACCACCAGGGAAGCCCTATAGTCGCATAGAATTGGACACGACTGAGCAACTGACCAAACAAAGCTTAATTTGGATTTCTACAGTTCACTAGAGAAATTAGAAAAAGTATAGATGGAGTCTTCAAAATAAAAGAAATTCATTTCTAGGTTCTAGAAAAGGAATACTGTTGCTCAATTCTCCCAATACTGCTGTAGACAGACAGACATACACACACACATACACACTGGTCCAGAGTGTAATGTCTGTCTCTGCTGCAGATGGATGGACTCCAGTATCTCCCTAAACGTATCTCTCCGCCTTTTCAGTTTTTAAATTCATCAACTATTCATACCTACAGACATCAGTGATGATCACTGTAAAATAATCACTGAAATATCAGAGACAATATTTACAAATTATATCACAAAAAGCTTTTTCTTAGTAAATGCAAATCCAATCCAATAAGAAAAACCAATATTCCATTAGAAAAATGGGCAAAGAATATGAATAGGTAATTTAAAAATACAAACAGCTCTTAAGCATGTGAAAAGGTACCAAATATCATTCATAATAAGGAAAATGTAAACTAAAAGTAAAACGTAAATTAAATCTCTTGAGAGTCCCTTGGACAGCAAGATCAAACCAGTCAATCCTAAAGGAAATCAATCCTGAATATTCATGGGAAGGCTGAAGGCNATACAAACAGCTCTTAAGCATGTGAAAAGGTACCAAATATCATTCATAATAAGGAAAATGTAAACTAAAAGTAAAACGTAAATTAAATCTCTTGAGAGTCCCTTGGACAGCAAGATCAAACCAGTCAATCCTAAAGGAAATCAATCCTGAATATTCATGGGAAGGCTGAAGGCTGAAGCTGAAGCTCTAGTACCTCTGGCCACCTGATGTGAAGAGCTGACTCACTGGAAAAGATCCTGATGCTGAGAAAGATTGAGGGCAGGAAGAGAAGGGCACAACAGAGGATGAGATGGTTGGACAGCATCACTGACTCAATGGACATGAATTTGAGCAAACAATGAAAGACAGGGAAGCCTGGCATGCTGCAGTCCATGGGTTCGCAAAGAGACCTGGTAACTGAAAAACAAAAACTAAAACTATGAAAGATAAATTTTTACTTATCACTTAGGAAACACATTGTGAAGATGTAGAAAAACAGACACTCTTACACATTTTCAGAGAGTATCAATTAGTAAACATCTATGGAGGATAATTTAATATTTTATGAAAACTATAAATGCACAATTTCTCTGACCCAGCTATTCCACTTTTTGGAATTTGTCTCACACGTGTAAGACACACATGAAAATAACACCCATGAAAAATAAGTTAAAAACTATCTATTGCATTGTTTGTAAAAAGCACAAGACTGGAAGCAACTTATTTGTTGTCAACAGATGACAGATTACATCAATTACAGTTTAACCGCACAACAGAACATCATGAAGACACACCAAATGTGAACACTACACGCTGACATGAAATGATCTACAAGATACAATATTAAATGAAAAAAAAGGAAGGTTGAGAATAGCATAAAAAATGAAGAAAGAATATTGTTATTTTTCTATTAGTTATACATAAATTGTCTGTGCAAGGACACAGAAGAAATTAACGGTCTCTTCTGTGGAGAGACTATGAGTAGGTGAGACAGAGGGTGAGGCTTCCTGAACTACTCTTGGATTCCTGAAGTATGTGAATTTGTTTATTTGTTAAAGTTAATAAGCTCAAGAAGTTACAGGACCTGACAGGTAGAAATTCTGACATGATCTTTTACAGAAAGGATTCTTCTGAAACATTTTAATAGGGAGGGTAGTAATTAAGGCAAAGAAACCTAAAGGCAAAGAGAAGGTAATTTTACCGTTGCTGCTAAGGTGCATGTTCTGGGATCTGCCCACATTCACAAAACAACAAATCAAACAGAAAAAAGAGAGACTTTGAGAAGGACTCTAAAAAGTTACAGTGATAGATGATTTAATTAAAACGAACAAATAGCAACCTTACAGACAGACATCTGGTGGTAGATTCTTTCTTTCAAAAAATATGTTCAGCACTTGAAGGACTAGAATTCCGTTTTGGCTGTAGGGAGAAATTTCCAGTTAACTTAAATGCTGTCACAATCCTGAATATTCATTGAAGGACTGATGCTGAAGTTGAAACTCCAATACCTGATGCAAAGAACTAACTCATCTGAGAAGATCCTGATGCTGGGAAAGATTGAAGGAGGGAGAAGGGGACGACAGAGAATGAGACGGTTGGATGGCATCACTGACTCGATGGACATGAGTCTGAGTAAACTCTGGGAGTTGGTGATGGACAGGGAGGCCTGGCGTGCTGCAGTCCATGGAGCTGCGAAGAGTTGGACATGACTGAGCAACTGAACTGAACTAAATGTCGTCGCAGTTTTATTATTAGAGGTGTTGGGAGCAGACACGAGAGNACTGACTCGATGGACATGAGTCTGAGTAAACTCTGGGAGTTGGTGATGGACAGGGAGGCCTGGCGTGCTGCAGTCCATGGAGCTGCGAAGAGTTGGACATGACTGAGCAACTGAACTGAACTAAATGTCGTCGCAGTTTTATTATTAGAGGTGTTGGGAGCAGACACGAGAGGGTAGGCCAGGAATATGAGAAAGCTAATTAAAATATACTTCAACATGTGAATGAGACAGAGGTCTTGTGGCTTATCTCTGTGAGTGCACTCAAGCAGAAGACAGCCTGAAGCTGCATCACGGTAGACGTCCAAGGTGTCAATGTGCTGACTGGTGATGGCACCAGGATACAGGTGGATGTGATTATTGGCTGTGAGATACTGGGAGGGAGAATATTTGATTTTTTTCAACCGATTACAGGTTATAAAATGTGGTTATTTAACTTAAAAAAAAACAGACAAAAGATAGTTTCATAACAGCCTGATTGTTTCCAAAAAGTGTTTCTCCCCTCAGCAACGAAAAAATACTTTATATATATGCATATATAATATTTTGTTTTAAGTAAAATATTTTAGCTGTATCTTATTTAAGATTAACTGAGCTCAAGGATTTCATCACAAAATTATGATTCTTGTATAGCAGTAACTGAACTAATACGTGTAAATCACTCAATAATGTATTACAGCAATAGCTTTGAAGATATAGTATAAAATTACTCAAATATTCTTTTGAAAATTCGTAACAAACCAGGCTGATTTCCCACTCACCTTCTTAGCCCACAATTTCAATATGGTCAAATACTAGCAGCTAAAAACAGACTGGCTCTAATCTGGACACTGAGAAATCATCCTCTCATTACAGGGTTTTATTATACGTAGGGTAAGATTTCTCCAATCAGAAGAATCTGACTAAACAGGAGTAAAACAGTCATTGGAGAAGGAAATGGCAACCCACTCCAGTATCCTTGCCTGGAGAATCCCATGGATGGAAGAGCCTGGTGGGCTACAGTCCATGGGGTTGCAAAGAGTCAGACACGACTGAGCGAGTTCACTTCAACTTCACTTCAACTTCAAAACAGTCAAATGTGAGTGAGAATCACTCAAACGCTTAGAAAACTGAGGCCCTGGAGTAATGCTGCTTCTTCTGGAGCCTTGAGCACAGGAAAGGGGCCCCACTGCACCTCCATTCTCACGCCACAGCCCACACCCACTGCCGGGGCAGCTGTTCCTGGATCCCAGCTCCCACTGGAGCACCGTGTTCAGCCTGTGTCCCCAGAAGATGCAAGGCTGCTGGGAGAGCTGTGGAGCTAATGTGCACTGCAGGCTCAGAGCCTTGTCTACGCATGGTGAGTGTGCAAGAAATACTGGCTGTCATTCACTGCAATTGCTGAATAGGAGAGATGTATCGCATGAATGATTAACTTCTGCCCTTTGATCCTAATTCCTTTGGGACCTAGGTCTTCCTCAGTCACCAGGAACTGCATGGCTGAAGACAGCTGCTGCATCCTTACAGGTCCTCATAGTCCAACACTCTGGCTTACAGACTCCTCCCATACATCCTCATCTCCTGTCGCCAGATCCACTTCTGCCATTTGTCACTATTCCTACAAGAAAAGGGCACTAATCCCACTTCTGTCACCATGGGCAGCTAACAGTGTATTCTGCTGAACTGGGCTTCAGACTCCTCTCTGTGAGGAGAGCAGGAGGCAAAAGGTAGTACTGCCTGCTTCTCAGGACTTTGTGAGGATTAATGTCCTTATCAGAGCAATGAGCAAGAGACACTCAGGGATTTTAAGTGCTCATGTAAAAGTGACATACACTGTATGAGCTCAGAGCTGCAGCTGAGGACTTTGGGTCTTTTCCCCTTCAAATTATATAAATTTCCTTAGACTGGCTATCTCTGAAAAATTAATAAAAATCCAGGAGCACTCTATCTTACCCATACTCCTCAGGTTCCCTGGACAGCAGCTCAAATACATGTGGTGACTATAAAAGACTTAAAGCTAATTCTGTTTTGCTCCATTTCTTCTTGAAAGTTAATGCATTAAACCAGGTTGAAAAAAAAAATCTCGTTATTGAAGGACCCTAATGTTGCCTGAGGCCAAGGAAGCAGCAAGGGAAGGACACCTAAAAAGACAATAGGAGATGTGTCCTTGGTCCCTAAGTCTGTGACAGGTTGGCAATATAAACATGGTCCTTGTCCTAAGACGTTCAGTCTAGCGAGGAGACATATGTCAACAGTCATCCCAATACAGTGTGATAAGTGATAGAAGCCAGAGCAGAGTGCTCTATGAATGAACACAGAGAATAAAGAAATTAACTTTTATCAGTAACTCCATTTTAGGACAGTGGGCATCTGAGCTAGGTCCTAAGAGTAAGGAGGCACTTTCTAAGTGAGAGAGGAAAAGGATAGTCCTGGCAGGTGCAGAGGCCCTTAGCATCAGGGGCTGGAGGGAGGGCAGCAAAGCCTGCATGATGGTGAGCACGGGGAATGAAGAGCCACACGGCTCAGATGGGGCCTCACTGCACGGTCTTGATGCCATGCTCACAGGTATAAACGTCCCATCTACATGCACTGAGAAGCCAGCATCATCCTCACGTGGGCACGGAGCCCTGGAGGACAGGCTCGATATGTGAAGAGGGAAACCACATGAGGAGGCTGTGCCACAGCTCAGGGGCAAGAGGTCAGACCACTGCCCAAGGAAGCACAGGGACACTAAAGAAGCCCTGTATCTGCAGACAGGTCAGGGGTCAGGGCTCCAGGGTTCTAGAGACCTGGTGAGAAACTAGAGGTCCAACATCCAAACCACAAGTTCTCCACGTCATTCACCACTGATCAAATATTTACAGAGGCTCTATTATTAATTCACTAGGGATGCGCAAGTGAACTGGAGAGAGAAGGTCTCTGTCCTCTCTGAGAATGTGTCCTGGTGGCAGGTATCAGTGAGCAGGAAGAGAGACCAGCAAGATAGCTCTGGACTGTGATGGCTGCTAGAGAGGAAATACACAGAGCAATGTGACTTTCAAGGAGACAGGGAGTGCACTCACCCTATGAGGGCATCTGAGGAGGCCTCGGACACCCTTCAGCTGAGGACTGAGGATACAAGAGAAGAACCATAACTGAGAGGGTGAATGAACACAGCATTCATAAGAAGGGTTTAAGATGTCAGCAAGAAACTTAATAATGAAGCACCAGAGGTGCAGCCACACTTGAGAAGAGATTCAAGATCATTCTGATGTGATAATCAGAAATGACAATCTACACTGTGAGATCCCGCCTCAGAGGAAATCCAAGATGGCTCTACTCTTATCAAACATCTTATCTCTCAGGGATCAAAATGTTTGGGGGTATTCTACCTGCATGCCAGGGTGGATTGTATGTATGGCACAAGACACTTCAAGAAGAGAAGATTCTCATCATTTGGAGTATATAATCTTCTAACAGAAATTAAGACTCTAGCATTCTTACTTCAACAATATGAACATATAATATTTCAGAATGCTTGGTTATTTTTACTCCTCATGCAGTTGTGACTGATAATTGTTTTAGGAATTTCTTCTTTCCAGGGATTGGTTTACTACTAGATTTTTAAAATACACAAGGTTTTAGTCCCCACCAACATCAGTACAGTAGTTGACAACACTGAGCTTTCTTATAAAATTCATCTCAAATTTAAAATAGTTAACAGCATAAAATATATAAAATAGTGTACATTAAATTCAGAGCAAATTTTAGTGGGAATGCACTTAAAACATGTATCTGTATACATTTTACCTACACAAAATAAGACGTACAAAAATAAGGAAAATCTTGTTGAATGCTTAGTCACATGAATTGTACTTTCTGCAGAGCATTTTAAGACTCGAAGGAATCTTAACCATGTCTAATTGGCCCCCTTTCCCATTATAAAGTGAAGAATAAAGAACTCTAGCAATGTTTATTTAACTTATGCAGTAATGTGAATAATGAGTGAAAGAATGCACGCACGCTAAGTCGCTTTCGTCATGTCCGACCAACTCTTTGTGACCCTATGGACTGTGGCCCTCCAGGTTCCTCTGTCCATGGGATTCTCCAGGGAAGAATATTGGAGTGGGTTGCCATGCTCTCCTCAAGGGGATCTTCCCAACCCAGGGATTGAAACTTCATCTCTTATGTTTCCTGCATTGGCAGGTGGGTTCTTTCCCACCAGCACCACTTGGGAAGCTCTAAGTGAAAGAATATGAATCACCAAAAATAAAGGGGCTTTTAAAAATGATTAATGTTTAGGATTTTCTATGTAGAGGATCATATCATCTGCAAACAGTGAGAGTTTTGCTTCTTTTCCAATCTGGATTCCTTTTACTTCTTTTTCTTCTCTGATTGCTTATGGCTAGGACTTCCAAAACTGTTGAACAGTAGTGGTGAGTAGTGAGTATGGGTCTTGCTCCTAATTTTAGAGAAAATGCTTTCAATTTTTTGCCATTGAGGAGAATATTTACAGTGGGTGTGTCATATATAGCTTTTATTATGCTGAGGTATGTTCCTTCTATGCTTGCTTTCTGGAGAGTTTTTATCATAAATGGGTGTTGAATTTTGTCAAAGGCTTTCTCTGCATCTATTGAGATAATCATATGGTTTTTACCTTTCAATTTGTTAATATGGTGCATAACATTGACTGATTTGCAAATGCTGACGATTCCTTGCATCCCTGGAATAAAGTCCACTTGGTCATGGNGAATTTTGTCAAAGGCTTTCTCTGCATCTATTGAGATAATCATATGGTTTTTACCTTTCAATTTGTTAATATGGTGCATAACATTGACTGATTTGCAAATGCTGACGATTCCTTGCATCCCTGGAATAAAGTCCACTTGGTCATGGTGTATGATCTTTTTAATATGTTGTTGGATTCTGTTTGAATTTTGTTGAGGATCTTTGCATCTGGATACATAGGTCTTTTGTTTCTTTGAAGTGAAGTGAAAGTCGCTCAGTCATGTCCGACTCTTTGCAACCCCATGGACTATACAATCCATGGAATTCTACAGGCCAGAATACTGGAGTAGGCAGCCTTTCCCTTCTCCAGATCTTCCCAACCCAGGGAAGATACTGGCCTGTAGCTATCTTTTTTTGTGGCATCTTAGTCTAGTTTTGGTGATGGTGGCCTCATAGAATGAGTTGGGAGTTTGCCTTCCTCTGCAATTTTCCAGAAGAGTTTGAGTAGGATAAGTGCTAACTTTTCTACTAGAGCTAATCAGTGAATATAGTAAAGTTGCAGGATATAAAATTAATACATAGAAATTCCTTGCATTCCTATATAATAACAATGAAAAAGCAAAGTGAAATTAAGGAAACAATTACATTCACCATTGCAACAAAAATAATAAAATACTTAAGAATACTAAAGTATTTTATACTTAGTATAAAAAGAAATACTAAAGAATACTAAAGAAACAAAGGGCGTCCCTTGTGGCTCAGCTGGTAAAGAATCCTCCTGCAATGCAGGAGACCTGGGTTTAATCTCTGGGTTGGGAAGATCTCCTAGAGAAGGGAAAGGCTACCTACTCCAGTATTCTGGCCTGGAGAATTCCATGGATTGTATAGTCCATAGGGTTGCAAAGAGTCAGACATGACTGAGCGACTTTCACTTCACTCCAAAGAAATAAAAGACCTATATATAGAAAACTATAAAACATTGATGAAAGAAACCAAAAATGACACATATATATGGAGAAACATACCATGTTCGTGAATTGGAAGAATCAATATGGTGAAAATGAGTATATTACCCAAAGCAATCTATAAATTCAATGCAATCCCTATCAAGCTATCAAAGGTATTTTTCAGAGAACTAGAACAAATAATTTCACAATTTTTATGGAAACACAAAAAACCTTGAATAGCCAAAGCAATCTTGAGAAAGAAGAATGGAACTGGAGGAATCAACCTGCCTGACTTCAGACTATACTACAAAGCTACAGTCATCGAGACAGTGTGGTACTAGCACAAAGACAGAAATATAGATCAATGGAACAAAATAGAAAGCCCAGAGATAAATCCAAGCACCTATCAACACCTTATGTTTGACAAAGGAGGCAAAAATATACAATGTACAAAAGACAATCTCTTTAACAAGTGGTGCTGGGAAAACTGGTTAACCACGTGTACAAGAATGAAACTACAACACTTGCTAACACTATACACAAAAATACACTCAAAATGGATTAAAGATGTAAATGTAAAACCAGCAAGTATAAAACTCTTAGAGGAAAACATAGGCAGAATACTCCCTGACACAAATCACAGCAAGATCCTCTATGATCCACCTCGTGGAGTAATGGAAATAAAAATAAGCAAATGGGACTTAAAACTTAGAAGCTTTTGCACAATGAAGGAAACTATAAGCAAGGTGAAAAGGAAGCCTTCAGAATGGGAGAAAATAATAGCAAATGAAACAACTGACAAAGAATTAACCTCCAAAATATATAAGCAGCTCATGTAGCTCGATACCAGAAAAATGAACAACCCAGTCAAAAAGTGAGCCAAAGAACTAAACAGATATTTCTCCAAAGAAGACATACAGATGGCTATAAACACATGAAAAATGCTCAACATTACTCATTATTAGAGAAATGCAAATTAAAACCATAATGAGGTATCAACTCACACCGGTCAGAATGGCCGCCATCAAAAAGTCTACAAACAATAAATGCTAGAGAGGGTGTGGAGAAAAGGGAACCGGAACCCTCTTACACTGTTGGTGGGAATGCAAACTGGTATTGCCACTATGGAGAACAGTGTGGAGGTACCCTAAAAAACTGGAAACAGAACTGCCATCAGTTCAGTTCAGTCACTCAGTCATGTCCAACTCTTTGTGACCCCATGAATCACAGCACGCCAGGCCTCCCTGTCCATCACCAACTCCCGGAGTTTATTCAGACTTATGTCCATCAAGTCAGTGATGCCATCCAGCCATCTCATCCTTGGTCGTCCCCTTCTCCTTCTGCCCCCAATCCCTCCCAGCTTCAGTATCTTTTCCAATGAGTCAACTCTTCCCATCAGGTGGCTAAAGTACTGGAGTTTCAGCTTTAGCATCATTCCTTCCAAAGAAATCCCAGGGCTGATCTCCTTCAGAATGGACTGGTTGGATCTCCTTGCAGTCCAAGGGACTCTCAAGACACCACAGTTCAAAAGCATCAATTGTTCGGCGTTCAGCCGACCACAGGAAAAACCACAGCCTTGACTAGACGGACCTTAGTTGGCAAAGTAATGTCTCTGCTTTTGAATATGCTATCTAGGTTAGTCATAACTTTTCTTCCAAGGAGTAAGCGTCTTTTAATTTCATGGCTGCAGTCACCATACGACCCAGCAAACCCACTACTGGGCAGACACACTTAAGGAAACCAGAACTGAAAGAGACACATGTACCCCAATGTTCACTGCAGCACTGTTTACAATAGAAAGGACATGGAAGCAACCTAGATGTCCATTGGCAGACGAATGGACAAGGAAGTTGTGGTACATATACACAATGGCATACTGAATACTACTCAGCTATAAAATGGAATGCATTTGAATCAGTGAATGAGGTAGACGAAATGAGGTAGATGAAACTGGAGCCTATTATACAGAATGAAGTAAGTCAGAAAGAGAAACACCAATACATTATATTAATGCATATATATGGAATTTAGAAAGACGGTAACAACAATCCTATATGCAAGG
Organism: Oreotragus oreotragus; assembly: GCA_006410675.1. Lineage (NCBI taxonomy): Eukaryota > Metazoa > Chordata > Mammalia > Artiodactyla > Bovidae > Oreotragus > Oreotragus oreotragus. The sequence goes on along the minus strand of SJYX01006284.1, from coordinate 380,259 downwards.
CAGCAAAAGAGTCACAGATGTAAAGAACAGACTTTGGACTATGTGAAGAAGGCAAGGGTGGGATGATCTGAGTGAATAGCATTGAACATGTATATTACCTTACGTAAAATAGATGACCAGTGCAAGTTCAATGCAGGAAGCGGGCACTCAAAGCCAGTGCTCTGGGACAACCCAAAGGGATGGGGTGGGGAGGGAGATTCAGGGAGGGGGAGACAAACATGCACTTGTGGCTGATTCATGTCGCTGTATGGCAAAAACCACTGCAATGTTGTAAAGTAATTATCCTCCAATTAAATTAATTAATTAAAAAGGTCAATGTTTATATAAATATTTTAGATATACTATAAATAAAAAATGAGTTATTTGCTTGAGAAAAAGATTTTTTTTCAAAAGAAAGATTATTTTTAAACAGCATACTTCTCTGACACATCAAGTTTTTCCTACTATAGTAAAGGGCTAAACCTCTTCTGTGAAACAAAGTGCCTCCTGGGGAATGGGGCTCGGGCTCACCACACACTCTACATGGGGACAGTTGTGTCAGAGCAGCTAGGAACACATCACACCAGTCAACTGACTTTCTAGTCTGAACACAATTTTTTCTCATCTCTGACAAGTCTATGCCATTCCTCTCTTTTCTCATTTCCATATTACTTCACACCTAAACTTAAATGACACCACTCCTCCTCCCATTCTGTTTCCATCTGTGTGCATGTGTGAGGCAGACACACATGGTTGCACACACATTCCCTCATGAGCCTCTTTGTTCCTCAACACCAAATTCTATTCTGACTCACACGCCCTTTTCCCCTGCTGCTCAGGAGTCTGAATCTGAGCGCACACGAGGAATCTCCTCCAAGGACTCTAGACAGCCACCTTCCAGGACAGTGCGCTACAGGTGACTGTTCTTGCAGGGAGAAAGCAATAACTGCCAAGGGTGCCGGTGCCAGGCTGGAGAGCATGTGGGATAGAAACGCAGCCATCAGAAATGCTGAGAGTGTCGTTCTGTGGGAACCACTAAGCTAAGCATTAGTTTACTGATCTGCAAAGTGGGCATCACAGGGCTGTTCATGGAGACTAAGTGAAGCAAGCAAGAGTGGCCACTTTGCAGCTGTGGGCGTAAATAATTGGGGAAGCAGCAGGGCTTAAAGTGTGAGGAATTGATAATTTCATTTAACAATAACAAAATCAGGGACAGATGCTCAAAAACTACTTAGCACTGAACTAGGAGGAGAAGGGGACGACAGAGGATGAGATGGCTGGATGGCATCACTGACTCAATGGACGGGGTTCTGAATGAACTCCGGGAGCTGGTGATGGACAGGGAGGCCTGGCGTGGTGTGATTCATGGGGTCGCAAAGAGTCGGACACGACTGAGCGACTGAACTGACCTGAAGGCACACTGCCATTAATATAATTTCCTTTTTTCAACCAAAATAATGTACACTTGAAATTGCCAAGTTCAATTCCCCCCTCTCCACTGCACTTGTTCAGCAGCCACANGCTGGTGATGGACAGGGAGGCCTGGCGTGGTGTGATTCATGGGGTCGCAAAGAGTCGGACACGACTGAGCGACTGAACTGACCTGAAGGCACACTGCCATTAATATAATTTCCTTTTTTCAACCAAAATAATGTACACTTGAAATTGCCAAGTTCAATTCCCCCCTCTCCACTGCACTTGTTCAGCAGCCACACCAGCCAGATGGGACCAGGCTGTGGTGGGGTAGGGGGTTCACTGGCATGAGGGCATGGCTGTCTCATCTTTCATATGACCTGCTGCACCAAGTGTATGGCACTGAAAGGACAGTTCCTCCATCTACACTTGCATCCCAGAGTATCAAATGCTTAGGAGACACGTGACTATGTGCTCATTTCCAGGGTATCAAATTGCCTCTGAGACAGAGTAACAGCAGCCAATTCAATTTCTATTATTTAGAGAACAATCTTCAAGGGTCTCATTCATTGTTTAAGAAGGAAATCATTGCATTATGAAAAGGAATTAGAATGAAAATGAATTTGCCTCCTAAATAAACAGATGAACTAAAGGCTTTGTGCTCTGCAGAGCAGCTAGGTCTAGCAAATGTAATGACCTCCTAATACAATTACAACACTTGGAAATTGATTATAGGTTTTACATTTTAATAAACTGCCAACTGAACATATAAGAAGTTTAACATAATTAAAATACTTTTGGTCTATCAAGTCAAGAACATCAACACTGAGCTCAAATGTTCTGACACTAATATTCTACCCTAATTTTATATATACCCATGCACATATACACAGATATATGGTTGCTAGAAACATCACTGATAATCCGTAATCAACCTGTTGAATCAGGTTATTACTTTGAAAATTTCAGCTGATATGCACTAACTCATAGATATAGAAGAAAGACTATCTGATTCTTAAATTGTGTATTTTGAGGTCTTCAGGAAAAATACCAAATTAGCGCAGAGTATTTTATTAGTGTGGACTTAGCACTCCTGAGACTAGGTTAAAGGTTAAAATGACTAACATACAAGCATGAACTAATATGCATAAAAAATTTTCTCTAATTTCAAGAAAACTGCATAAATCAAAGAGGAAGGGGAAATCCACTTGGACCCTGTAAAACTTTACTCCCGAAACCTCAGTGTTGACAGGCCATGCATGAGTATAAAATCTGTAATGAAACAGTACAGAACATTCACGTCAGGATTTCCACAGGTTTCACAGCCTGCCTTCTCAAGACTCCCTGTTAATCTCTTCTGTGTAAATTGAATGGAGAGCATTCCAAGACCTCAATGACAGCCATAAAACTTCTCATATTTACTAGAAATATCTGGATCATAATGTTTCCAAAAGTCAACAATGCCTTCCACCAGAAAATTTCTGATATTCTAAAAAAACATAGATACAATGCATAAATTATTTGAGTTCAACAAACATTTCCAGAGTGTTTCCTGCATGCACACACTACAGTGAGTCATTAACAGGAAGATGACTTAAAGCACAGTCATTTATCTCAAGAAGTATCCAGCCTGGCTGTGGAGAAAGAGCTCAAAGACATAAGAACTCCCAGGGAGCATGAGAAGTGCGGGAGTACAGGACACAGAGGAAGTGAAGGGTGGAGGAAGATGACACATAAACAGGGTTTAGACGGATCAATGGGAGATCACCAAGACAAGGCAGGGAGAGAACTCCAGACAGAAAGCATGAAGTATTATACTGGGGTCCCAGATGTACAGCAAGCACAGTATATTCAGAAACTAAGTAATTCTGACTGGATAGCATAAAAATGCAACAAAGGGAGAGCTGAAAAGGAGAATAAAACACGAGTAGGTGAAACGCCAAGAAGGCCTCACAGGCAACACGATGGAGTTTCATTTCACCCTCCTCAATTGGAGTCACTTTAACCAGGAAGCAAATTGCCTGTGTCAAGCCGCCAGGAGTCCAAGGGTCAGAAGGGCCAGCCAAACTGCAAGTGGCAACTGGCCCTTACTCCCCTGTGTGTCCGTGCAGCCAAGAAGCTGACAAGGGTATGTTGCTCCCCTGCTCCTGCTCCGTGTCCTCCCAAGACGGCACCAGTACGGTCAGATGACGGGCAGTGAGGTGGGGGGGGCTTCCTCACTGCAAATACATCGTGGCCCGGGCTGCTAGGAGGGAAAGAGGGGAGGGAAGTGCCTCAGAGTGGAGGCGCTAGACGATGAGGGCAGGTGCACATGAAAAGCCATGGGCAGAGTGCCTGAGTCCTCACTGTCGCCTTCAGAAAACCAGAGTGCAGCACCCAAGCCCTGTGCAGGGAGGGTGGCCTGCCAGGGAAAGCAGGCCTCGGCTCAGGCCTGGAAAACCACACGGAGGTCTGGGCCTGGAGTCAGACCCCTCAGGTCAGATCTGTGATCTGCAGGAATCACTCCCAGACACAGTGGAAGCTGAACTGGATGGATTCACAGTGATGAGGCCAGCAGGCAGCTACTGGAATACTCCAGGTTGCACATGTGGACTGAATTCTTGATAAACAGACTCTCATCCACAGAGGACACGGAGTGAATCCAGGAAGGGCTGATAAACTGGAAGAAAAGGGGTAGGGGGGTCAAGAGACAAGACCAGTTCAGCTGGCAGTGAGGGATGAGTTCGAAGGACAGAGCTGCATCAGGGGTGATTTCCAAGATGGAATGATAGCAGGTTATCATGAGGACAAAGGTATGTTTGGGCTTCCCTTGGGGCTCAGCTGGTAAAGAATCTGCCCTCAGTGCAGGAGACCTGGGTTCAATCCCTGGGTTGGGAAGATATCCTAGAGAAGGGAAAGGGTACCCACTTCAGTATTCTGGCCTGGAGAATCTCACAGACTGTATAGTCCATGGGGTCGCAGAAAACTGGAAACGACTCGAGTGACTTTCACTTTCAAAGGTATGTTCAGGAATCCAGAGTGCTGAGGTAGAGGAGGGTCAAGGATACACAGCCGGAGTTGCTTTTCATCAAAAAAATCAGTCGAGATGATGGCAGATGACAGTGTCAATGGGCTCAAGAGTAGCAGAAGTGGATGGTGTGGGGTTCCTCACAAGTGTGAAGAGTCCCGATTAAGAAGCAACAGACCGAGAACATCGCCCATCCACCCAGTCTGGAGACCTGCAGCCATAAGGGCAGAGCAGCCTCGCACAGAGGAGGCAGAGAAAGCACTGCCTGCGGGAGCAGGAGTCCTCAGAGGGGACTGAGGTTCAGAGGAGATTTTTCTAAACATGGAACACAGTTTCTAGAAAGAAGGATGGAAAAAGCTGAGAAGAGATCAGCCAAGTAAGGAATCAGAGCAGGAGATGATCAAACTGGACAGAACCAGTATCTATAATAACCCAGACATCAGGTGCTGCTGGAGGTGACAGTGGGGCATAAAGCCAAAACCCTGACCCCAGGTCCCCAACCTTTACCAGGGCCTGGCCAGTCTCTGCGGGCATCAAAGCCACTAGTGGTCCCAAACACTCGTGTTCTTTTACTCCATTTGTGAGATGTCTCTTTAAATAGACTTTTTTTTTAATTTTTTGTATTTATTTAATTTTTTACACAAACTCCCAAACACGAACCCCCCTCCCACCTCCCACCCCACATCATCCCTCCAGATAATCCCCATACACCAGCCCCAAGCATCCTGCATCCTGCATTGAACATAGACTGGCAATTCATTTCTTACATGATAGTATACTTATTTCAATGCTATTCTCCCAAATCATCCCACCCTCTCCCTCTCCCTCTACTTCTCCCTCAGAGTCCAAAAGTCTGCTCTACACATTTGTGTCTCTTTTGCTGTCCTGCATACAGGGTCCTCATTACCATCTTTCTAAATTCCATATATATGTGTCAGTATACTGTATTGGTGTTTTTCTTTCTGGCTTACTTCACTCTGTATAATCGGTTCCAGTTTCATCCATCTTATTAGAACTGATTCAAATGTATTCTTTTTAATGGCTGAGTAATACTCCATTGTGTATATGTACCACAGCTTTCTTATCCATTCATCCGCTGATGGACATCTAGGTTGTTTCCATGTCCTGGCTATTATAAACAGTGCTGC
>SJYX01006284.1:336645-367666 GCA_006410675.1 Oreotragus oreotragus | reverse complement strand
GCAAATGAAGCAACTGACAAACAACTAATCTCAAAAATATACAAGCAACTCCTGCAGCTCAATTCCAGAAAAATAAAAGACCCAATCAAAAAATGGGCCAAAGAACTAAATAGACTTCTCCAAAGAAGACATACAGATGGCTAACAAACACATGAAAAGATGCTCAACACATCACTCATTATCAGAGAAATGCAAATCAAGACCACAATAAGGTACCATTTCACACCAGTCAGAATGGCTGTGATCCAAAAGTCTACAAGCAATAAATGCTGGAGAGGGTGTGGAGAAAAGGGAACCCTCTTACACTGTTGGTGGGAGTGCAAACTAGTACAGCCACTATGGAGAACAGTGTGGTGATTCCTTAAGAAATTGCAAATAGAACTGCCTTATGACCCAGCAACCCCACTGCTGGGCATACACACCGAGGAAACCAGAATTCAAAGAGACACGTGTTCCCCAATGTTCATCGGAGCACTGTTTATAATAGCCAGGACATGGAAGCAACCTAGATGTCCATCAGCAGATGAATGGATAAGAAAGCTGTGGTACATATACACAATGCAGTATTACTCAACCATTAAAAAGAATACATTTGAATCCGTTCTAATGAGGTGGATGAAACTGGAGCTGATTATACAAAGTGAAGTAAGCCAGAAAGAAAAACACCAATACAGTATACTGACATATATATATGGAATTTAGAAAGATGGTAATGATAACCCTGTATGGGAGACAGCAAAAGAGACACAGATGTATACAACAGACTTCTGGACTCTGTGGGAGAGGGAGAGGGTGGGATGATTTGGGAGAATGGCATTGAAACATGTATACTATCATGTAAGAAACGAATCACCAGTCTAGGTTCGATACAGGATGCTTGGGGCTGGTGCACTGGGATGACCCAGAGAGATGATATGGGGAGAGAGGTGGGAGGGGAGTTCAGGATTGGGAACTCATGTACACTCATGGCGGATTCATGTCAATGTATGGCAAAACCAATACAGTATTGTAAAATAAAATAAAAATTAATAAATAAATTTCACTATTGCTATATAATAATAAAAAAAGAAACTTACCTCAAAGTTACAGTAATCAAAACAAAGTGATACTTGCATAACAACAAACATATAGATTGATGACACAGAACTGAGAGTCCAGAAATAAATTCATTTATCTATGGTTGAATGATTTTTGATCAAAGTGCCCAGACCATTACGGAGGGAAAGAATAGTCTCTTCAACAAATGATGCTTGGAAAAGTGGATATCCACATGGGGGAAAAAAAAAATTGTACCCCTACGTCACACCATACATAAATATTAACTCAGAATGGATCAGTGATCTACATTTAAGAGTCAAAAGTATAAAACTCTTCGAAGGTGAAGTGAACCTTCATAGGGGTGAACCTTCATGGTCATGAACTTAGTAGCAGTTTTTAAGACATGATACCAAAAGCACTAGATACAGCATATCTTACTTTACTATAGCACTATATTATGCATTGCAGATAGTGTGTTTTTTACAAATTGAAGGTTTGTAATGACCCTGTGCATTAGACAAGTTTATCAGTGCTATTATTCCAGCAGCATTTGTTCACTTCTTGTCTTTGTGGCACATTTTGATAATTCTTGCAATATTTCAAACTTTTTCTTATCATTATTTTATTATTTACTTTATTATTATTATTAACTTTATTTTTATTATTTTATTATTATTTGTTGTGGTAATGTGATCAGTGATCTTTGCTGTTACTATTGTAACTGGTTTTTTGTTTTACATTTTAAAGTATGTATTGTTTTTTTAGATATAATGCTATTATACACTTTATAATAGACTATAGTACAGTATAAATGTAACTTTTATATGCAATGGGAAATACCAAAATATTCATGTAACTCACTTTATTGCAACCTTTGCTTTGTTGCAGTGGTCTGGAGCTAAACCTGCAATATCCCCAAGGTATGGCTGTAAATGGATAAATTAGACTTCAAAGTTAAAATTGTACACTAGTCAAAAAGGCCATCATCTAAAAATCTAGAAACAATAAATGCTGGAGAGAAAAGGGAACCCTCTTGTACTGTTGGTGGGAATGTAAATTGGTACAGCCACCATAGAGGACAGTATGGAGACTGCTTAAAAAGCTAGGAATAAAACTACCGTATGACCCAGCAATCCCTCTACTGGGCACATACCCTGAGAAAATCAAAATTCAAAAAGACACATGTATCCCAATGTTCCCTGCAGCTCTATATACAATAGCCAGGACATGGAAGAGACCTAAATGTCCATCAACAGACAAATGGATAAAGAAGTTGTGGTGCATACATACAATGGAATATTACCTGGCCATAAAAAGGAATGAATTTGAGGCAGTTTAACTGAGGTGTATTAACCTAGAGACTGTACACAGAGTGGACAGAAAAACAAGTATTGTATATTGACATACATCTGTGTCTATGTGTGTGGAATCTAGAAAAACGGTACAGATGAACCTATTTGCAGGGCAGCAATAGAGACACAGATATAGAGAACAGACTTGTAGACACAGTGGGGGAAGGAGAGGGTGGGATGGACTGAGAGAACGGCACTGAAACATTTATAGTATTCTATGTAAAACAGCTACTGGGAAGTTGTTATGTACCACAGGGACTCAACTCAGTGCTCTGTGACAACCTAGAGGGGTGGGAAGAGGTGGGGAATATATGTATGTTGTTCAGTTGCCCAGTCAGGTCCAACTTTTTGCAACCCCATGGACTGCAGCAGGCCAGGCTTCCCTGTCCCTCACCATCTCCCAGAATTTGCCCAAGTTCACATTCACTCCATCAGTGATACCGTCCAGCCATCTCATCCTCTGATGCCCTCTTCTCCTTCTGCCCTCGCTCTTTCCCAGCATCAGGGACTTTTCCAGTGAGTCGTCTGTTCACATCAGGGACCAAAATACTGCAAACTTCAGCTTTAGCATCAGTCTCTCCAGTGAATATTCAGGGTTTATATCCCTTAATATTTACTGGTTTGATCTCCTTGCTGTCCAAGAGACTTTCAAAAGTCTTCTCCAGCACCACAGTTCGAAGGCATCAATTCTTTGGTGTTCTGCCTTCTTTACGGTCCAGCTTTCACAACCATATGTGACCACTGGGAAGACCATGGCCTTGACTATACGGACCTTTGTTGGCAGAGCAATGCCTAACCTGGATATATGTATAGTTCTGACTGATTCACGTTGTTGTAGAGCAGAAACCAACACTACTTTGTGAAAACAATTATCCTCTAATTAAAAAAAAACTGTACATCAAAGGATTCTATCAAGCACATGAAAAGACAATCCACAGAATCAGAGAAAATATTTGCAAATCACATATCTAATAACGATCTACTATTCGGAATGGGTAAAGAACTCTTAAACTCAACAAAAGATAAACAACCTAATTTAAAAACGGACCTGAACAGACATTCTTCCAAAGAAAGTAGACAAATGGCCAAAAAGCAAATAAAAAGATTCTCACCATCACAAGTCATTAAGAAAATGCAAATCAAAACCACAATTAGATACCACTCACATCCACTAGGATGGCTATAAAAGCAAAGAGAAAATGGAAAGTAAGTGTTAGCAAGAATGTGGAGAAATTGGAACCCTTGTGTATTGCTAGTAGAAATGAAAATGGTGAAGCCACTGTGAAAAATAGCTTGATGGTTTCTCAAAAAGTTAAAGATAGAATTACCATGTGATCCAGCAATTCCGTTCCTGAGGTGTATTTCCAAAAGAATTTAAAGTAGGTATTCAAACAAAAACTGAAACACAAATGTTCATACCAGCACCATTCACAGCAGCCAAAAAAAAAAGGTGAAAACAATTCAAATATTCTTAGCTGAGGAGTGGATAAACAAACTGTGGTATATTCACAAAATGAAATCTTATTAAGCCACAAAAAGGAAAAAGGTACTGACACATGCTACAACATGAAACCTTAAAAACATTACATTCAGTCTAAGAAGCTAGACACCAAAAGTCATATACCATATGATTCCATTTATATGAAATACCAGAATACATAAATCCACAGAGACAGAAAGCTGATCAGTGGCTGCCATGGGTTGGAGAAGGGATAGGTTTCCATCTGGGATAAAGAATAGGGTTTGGACTGAGATAGCGCTGACAGCTGGATAGTACAGTGAATTACTTAATGGCACTAAACTGTGAATTGTAAACTTTGTTATGTGTATTTTACCACAATTTTTTAAGGTATTAAAAAAATGTTTTTTTATTTTTATTTATTTATTTTTTTACATGAACTCCCAGACATGAACCCCCCTCCCACCTCCTACCCCACATCATCCCTCCAGATCACCCCCATACACCAGCCCCAAGCATCCTACATCCTGCATTGAACACAGACTGGCAATTCATTTCTTACATGATAGTATACATATTTCAATGTTATTCTCCCAAATCATCCCACCCTCTCCCTCTCCCTCTCCTTCTCCCTCAGAGTCCAAAAGTCCACTCTACAGATCTGTGTCTCTTTTGCTGTCCTGCATACCTGTCTCTTATACACATCTAGATGTGTATAAGAGACAGGTCATGAACTTAGTAGCAGTTTTTAAGACATGATACCAAAAGCACTAGATACAGCATATCTTACTTTACTATAGCACTATATTATGCATTGCAGATAGTGTGTTTTTTACAAATTGAAGGTTTGTAATGACCCTGTGCATTAGACAAGTTTATCAGTGCTATTATTCCAGCAGCATTTGTTCACTTCTTGTCTTTGTGGCACATTTTGATAATTCTTGCAATATTTCAAACTTTTTCTTATCATTATTTTATTATTTACTTTATTATTATTATTAACTTTATTTTTATTATTTTATTATTATTTGTTGTGGTAATGTGATCAGTGATCTTTGCTGTTACTATTGTAACTGGTTTTTTGTTTTACATTTTAAAGTATGTATTGTTTTTTTAGATATAATGCTATTATACAAAAGGAAAGCCCTCCCACCTCCTACCCCACATCATCCCTCCAGATCACCCCCATACACCAGCCCCAAGCATCCTACATCCTGCATTGAACACAGACTGGCAATTCATTTCTTACATGATAGTATACATATTTCAATGTTATTCTCCCAAATCATCCCACCCTCTCCCTCTCCCTCTCCTTCTCCCTCAGAGTCCAAAAGTCCACTCTACAGATCTGTGTCTCTTTTGCTGTCCTGCATACAGGGTCCTCATTACCATCTTTCTAAATTCCATATATATGTGTTAGTATACTGTATTGGTGTTTTTCTTTCTGGCTTACTTCACTCTGTATAATCGGTTCCACTTTCATCCATCTTATTAGAACTGATTCAAATGTATTCTTTTTAATGGCTGAGTAATACTGCATTGTGTATATGTACCACAGCTTTCTTAAAGCCAATGAAATTTCATGAAGTTTCCACTGAGACAGATGAGAAATAATCCCTTAGAGGAAAAATAATCCCGGTGATTATTTCAGTTTCATTGAATTACCTGATAATTATTTTATTCTTTGTGTGTATATGCATCATCACATCTAATTCTTATGTCAACCCAATTTAGAGATTAAGAAATAGAGATTTACAATAGCTAAGAATTTACCCAAGCCACACACCTAGCCAGCAGAACTGAAAGTGAATCCAGGCAGTCTAAGTGCAGAATGAGTTACACTAAAGGAAGTAATGTTCTTACACTAAAAGAAGCAATTTTCTTCAAGTGCTGAAACACTTAGAACAAAGGATACAGGCAGCATGCCCCAAATGACCTCTACAGTTACCAAACAAGGGACGCTTGTGGAGGAGTGGAAATTCTACGGACTCGTGTTCACAAGTTTGTTCTCTATGTCTGCGTATAGTCTTTCCTTTATACACACACCAGTCAGTACATGCAGAATTTTGTGGTCTTTTCTCCATTTATTAAAAATTTCCCACACTGCTACTTAACCTACATGATTATAATTTTAAAGACCATATGATAATCTATGTAGCTGATATACCATTTTTCTGGAAGTCATTTACTTACAGTTTCAAAACAGTGTAATTAATGCTGTGATACACATCTCCTTGTATCTATGTAACATTTCATTTTAAAAATCATCTCCTTGTACAGAGAACAGACTGGTGATGCCAGTGGGTTGGGGCTTTGAGGGTACAGAGTAGAATGGGTGAAGGCAGTCAAAAGGTACAAACTTCCAGTTATAAACTCAGTCAGTCCTAGGAATGTAATGTACAGCATGGCGACTCAGGTTAATACTGTACTGAATATCTGAAAGTTGCTGAAAGATAGAGCTTAAAAGTTCTCATCACAAGAAAAAAAACCTGTAACCATGTGTAGTGATGGATGTTAATTTATTGTGGTGATCATTTTGCGATTTATACAAACAAGGAATCATTACCTTGTACAGCTGAAACTAATATAATGTTATATGTCAGTTATATCTGAGCTCAAAAAACTGACCTCTTTGAAAAACTTCTAATAGTAGTATTACTGTGCGGAAAAATTTTGAACATACACAAAATGGGGTGGATAGTATAATGAATTACCGTCCATCACTCAACTTAGCAATGATCAATTCATGGCCAGTCTTACTTTATCTACATCCTCATCCACTTAAGCCTCACTCTCCAGGATAATTTTATAACAAATTTCAGACATCTGAATTTCACCATATACTCATTAAATGAGTTTTTAAAAAATATACTCACAATTCTAATATCTAAAAATATGAATAATTCCTAATATCATCAACTATAGAGTAAAAGGTCAAATTTTCCTGATTATCTCAAATATACCCACAGTTCATTTTTGTTTTTATTTTCATTACTCTAGGAGATGGAGCAAAAAGATATTACTGTGATTTATGTAATATCTTAGGCAGAGAGTGTTCTGCTTATGTTTTTCTTTAAAAGTTTTATAGCACCCAGACTTACATTTAGGTCTTTAATCCAGTTTGAGTTTGTTTCTATGTATGGTATTAGAGACTGTTCTAATCTATAGATTCAATGTAATCCCCATGAAATTACCAATAGCCTTTTTCAGAACTTTCCAGTAGTTCAGTTGATAAAGAATCTGCCTGCATTGTGGGAGACCTGGGTTCGATCCCTGGGTTGGAAAGATCCCCTGAAGAAGAGAATGGCTACCAATTCCAGGCCTGGAGAATTCCATGGGCTGTATAATCCATGGGGTCGCAAAGAGGTGGACATGATTTTGGTTCACTTTTTCAGAACTAGAACAAAAAATTTTAAGATCTGTATGGAAACACAAAAGGCCCCAAATAGCTACAGAAATTTTGTGGGGAGAAAAAAAGAAAAGCAACAAAGACAGAGCTAGAGGAATTCGGCTCCTTGACTTCAGAGCTTTGACTGTACTACAAAACTACAGTAATCGAAGCTGTAGGATACTGGCACAAAAACAGACACACATCAGTGGAACAGGAAAGAAAGCCCAGAGGCAAACTCACACACCTGTGGTTAACTACTCTCTGACAAAGGGGGCAAGAATACACAACAGCCTCTTCAATAAATGGTAGGAGGAAAACTAGACAGCTACATGTAAAAGAATGAAATTAGAACACTCATGCATTTCATTATGGACATGAAACTGAGCAAACTCTGGGACATGGTGAAGGACAAGGAAGCCTGGCATGTTGCAGTCCATGGGGTTGCAAAGAGCTGAAGACAACTTAGTGAGTAAATAACAACTGAAAGTCTAGGAACTGTTATCAAATGCTAATCAATTTTTTGGAGTGAAATAACAACTCTTGAAAGAAAGAGATACTGCTGTAAACTTTACCTTCATGACATCTCTATAGGACCGGATGGCTGAGACTTTCCTCTTTTCCTCGTCATCCTCCTCCAGACCCTCATCCGCAGCCTCGTAGCCCTCGTCATTGCTGCCGTCAGCATCTACAGTGTTGGCCATGCGATCAATGAGCTGTTCCAGTGGGGGGCTTAACTCCCTTTCTTCATTCTCCTTCAAGCCATAGTCCAGTGCCTTATAAATAATAATTCCCAAAGATTCTATAACCTAGGAACATTAAGGAAGGTGGTTAATAGAGACAACTGAACAGCTTTATAGAACTAACTGTAAGGCATAAAATATTTAGTATGATATTTAAGCTACGTCTAATCTATTCCATTTCAGAAATGTGACACATTAAATTTGAGGAGCTTAAAAAGTCTCACCTGTGTTTTTTTTTTTTTTAAATCTCAGATGCGACTGAGCGACTGAACTGAACATTCATCGATTCATTCAGTAAATGTACACTGAGCACCTCTGTACCAGGTCCCATACCTGGTGCAGAGTGCAGTGGTGAAGAAAACAGGTACAGTCTGGACCCCACACTCATGGAACTTATTACTGGGATCACAGAGATAAAGTGAATGGCCAGGTGAGGTCTGAGCACACTGGAGAATGCAGCTCCTAATAAGAGGCAGCAGCTTCACTATTTCAGGTGAATGTTTCTCTGCAGGACAGTGTGACTGACATGACAAACAGATAACACAAAATAAGGTGAAGGAAATGAGTTCAAATACGTCAGAAATCACAATAAATGGAAACAGGTAAAACATGTGACAGGCAGAACAGGTGAAAGATTAAAAGGATGGAAAGGTATATTCCAGAAAAATACAAATGAGAAGAAAACCACAGTAATAATGTTAATATCCAAAAATGAGAATTCAGCAAAAGCAGTATTTAAAAGGGCAAAAAGGAGCATCTCAAAAATATTGTGAACTGAACTTTCATGTACCAAACAATACAGCTCTAAAATATAACCACAAATGTTTTACCTAAAACTGTCATAATTACTAATTTTAAATGATAAGCCCTTATCACAGTAGGAAAATTTAAAACATTTCCCTCAGAAACTTATAAAAAAACAACAAAAAAATTACGATGATGACTGTGTGATCTTGCAATGAGACTTGTAATATGATCAACAAGCCAAATGAAAAACATGCACATATATCTATGTGCAAGCTTGTATGTGACATAGGAGTACTAGAACATTTCACCTTTCAAAGAATAAGCCTGATTTTTCATTAGATAAGCAAAAGTTAGAGAAACTAATAAAGTAAAACTTTGAGAAGAAAAGAAAGGGCCAACTAGGATATCACCAGACAGAAGGCTTTCACAGATGGCAATAACTGAGATGTCAGAGTGAAATAGAAACAATCAGATAATTCTCTCCTTTGCTAAAAGCTAGTTATTCCTTCTACACATATAAAAATAAGAGTAAGTTTAGAAAATTTAATAAACCATTTACAAAAAAATAAGTTACAGTGAAAAACAGAAAATAATGTGATATCTATTCACAGGGGAAATGTCATGCTTTGGTTAAAATAATGTGATGTCTGACATGAAATGACAGGGGAAATGTCATGCTTTGGTTAAAAAGGCAGTCTCTGAAGTTACTTGCCTGGGTTCACATCCTGGCTCCATTACTCATGTGTTATTGGAAAAACTGCCTCATATATCTCTGTGCCTGTCAGCTCATGTACAAAATGGGGATAGTAGCTGTACCTACTTCCTAAGGTTCTTGTGAAGATTAAGTGAGGTCGTAATACATGCAAAGAGCTTAGAACAGTGCCTAGCATACTGTAGCTTTTGAAACTTAGTGTGCCACCAATGAGGTACACAATGGGGTAGCTCTACGTGTACCAACATGTAACAAGATGCCCAGCATGTATCATGGTTCAAAAGGCAGCTGCATAAGAACACTGATATACACAATAAATATATGCAGAATAAACATATGCCTGTGTATACAGGTACTATATATTTATCTAGAACAGACAAATTGTTAAGTTACCTCATTGGCAAACAGTCTCTTTCTCTATTACGTGAATGTTTTTGTAAGAACATATAAAACTTTTATAAATTTTAAATTACAAAAACCACAAAAATCATTTTTCATAACTCAAGTTTTTGCCATCACAGTCTTAAAACATTAAGCCCTATGGAGCAAACTGTTATTCCCAGAAATAATTTGGCTTGACCCATGTCTACCCTCACTCCTATGCCCATAAAACAATGGTTCCCAAGACCCTGGGTTACCATGCCATCTCACAGGCTGGCATGAAGCACCCCCAATATCCAAGATTAACAGCTTTTTCCAAATCACAGAAGTACGTGAATTAATGAGGACAATTCTCTCAAAGCCACCTAATATACTTACTGGCAGATGATCAAACAAACTAACAATATGCAAATTTAACATCTATTTACAAGGAACTGATTAGGCTTACTCTACAGCCTTCTCATGACTATGTATGCTTAAAGTGAATTTATCTTGTATAGATAGTCATTCTCTGCTAGTAAAATTATTTCCAATTTTTAAAACAGTTTATCATGCGTTCTGTAACAGGCATGGTAGCTCCATCCTCTGAATAAATTTGACAATCACTGCTCTGGGTTTTACCTACTAAGGCCCATTAGAAAAATTATAACACAGATATGTTGAGGAAAATGCATATTTCATTTCACTGTCCTTTTAAAGATATTCCTGAATCTAGACCCTGAAAGAATCTGAGTCTATGATTAGAAATGACAGCTAACATTTACTTAGCAAGAACCATGTCAATGACTCTGCCAAGCACTCCACGTGTACTGCATCACTAAATCATCACAGCAATTCTATCAAATAGGCATTATTCTTACCCTGCTTCCTTCTGATTAAGAAATTGAAGCACAGAGAAGTTAAGCAATCTGTTCAAACTCTCAGAGTCAATAAAGAGGAAGAGCTGCTAAACAGCAGGTATAAAGAACCTAAACCTGTGGTGGTCTCAGCCCAGTTAAGGGATTATTATTAGATACAAGACAAGATTCTGAAACACAAATGAAAAGAGTACTGGATTGGAACTTTCCTGACCATTCAGTGGTGAAAAATCTGGCTGCCAATGCAGGGGACATGGGTTTGACCCCTAATCCAGGAATTCCATACACTAAACCTATGTGCCATAACTATTGAGCCCATGCTCTAGAGCCTGTATTCCATGAAAGAAGTCACCCCAATGAAGAGACCACACATCACAACTAGTAAGTAGCCCCCACTAGCCACAACTAGAGAAAGCCTCCATGCAGCAGTGAAGACACAACATAACTGAGAAAAAAAAAGTACTGGGTTGGACTTAAGCAGACCAAAACCTGGATTTCAATTCCCCATTTAGCAGCTTTGAGACTATTAAAAAACTCAACTTACCTGGCTTCAGCTACCTGGTCTATAATAAGGCAATGCTAGAGTGGTTCTGATGTAATTTCAAACTCTAAATAAATTGCTAAATATATGTATTTTAGTACTGATAAGGCAGCCAAAGCAACTGAATAAAAATAAAGACTGGATCAACAGACATAGGAAAATATTCTAAGAGAACTCTCCCTGAGTGGCTCTCAATTTCTAACACATAGAACAGCGGATTCCTCAGGTGCCTGTTGAAAGTGAGTGTCTCAGCCCTTCCCAGGCCTGCAGACCAATGGATTGGAACCTGCAGGTTGGGTCTGGGCTCCACACTGGAACTGCTCCTTCAGTGACCAGCATGCACTGGAGTTGGTGCCCCCTGGGTTAGGTATTAGGGAGGATCTAGTTCAGTATGAATGATCTATTCAATGCCTTTGCTTTTTGAAGTCAGGGACTCTCTAAAATTGCTTAATTTTTTTAAAGTAACAGCTTTCTTAAGATATAATCACATACCATACAATTCACCCATTTAAAGTACACAACTCAGTGGTTTTCCATATCCTAAGAGTTATGCAATCATGACCACAATCAATTCTAGAATGTTTTCTTCACCCTAGGGAAACCCCACACCCAACAGCAGTCACTCACCATTTTCCCCCAACCCCATCCTCTTCCTGCTGGTAGACAATTATCAGACTACTTTCTGTCTCTACTAAGGTACTTGTTCTGAACAATTCATACAGATGAAGTCATACAACAAGTCTGTTACTCAACTTCCCTGGTGGCTTAGACAGTAAAGCATCTGCCTACAATCCGGGAGACCCAGGTTCAATCCCTGGGTTGGGAAGATCCCCTGGAGAAGGAAATGGCAACCCACTCCAGTATTCTTGTCTGGAAAATCCCATGGATGGAGAAGCCTGGTGGGCTACAGTCCATGAGGTTACAAAGAGTCGGACATGACTCAGCAACTTCACTTTTCTGTTACTCAGCATGTCTCACTGCAAGCTCCATCCATGTATCACTACTTCATTTCTTTTTATTCCCAAACACCATTACACTTTGTGAAGGGACCTCATTTTAGTCATCCATTTATCAGCTGATGACTATTTAGCTGTTTCTAAGATTGTCTAATTTTAATAGAGAAAAAAGATTAGATTAAAAAATTTTTGCATTAAGATTTTTCCAGGTAAATATATCAACGTACTCAATATGTTCACTATAGTAAATCTTACTGCAGTGTAAATAAATGTACTACCTAAGTTAATAGCACACTTTCACACATTACTAAAATAGGCTACAAAAATATTTAATATGAACATGATTATCATATATTTAATAGAAGAGGTTTTTATTCCTAAACCAAATACTTTCTTTCAAAACCAGCTGTTAATTGTGACTGCCACCGGAGGTTATGGCTTCTGTGCTGGAAAACTACTACCTTCACTTTCCAGCAAACAATTGCTCTCCTTGTCCCACTTTGCTTTTTTTAAGCTCCATGGACCTGTTCCAGTCTACTTCACAGACCTTGTTCTCTCTACTCCCTTTCTTATTTGTCTAGAGCTGACCTACTAATTGTCCTGACAGGCAACTCTGTCAGTTTGTGGAAGCACTTTTACTCAAAACTGTGGAAAACTACAGATATGCCTAAATCTCTTTTTAATTCCAGAATTCTTTATTAGACTTTGAATTTAAAACCATATCCCTGCTTCAATTTATATTTTTTCCCACTTGAGATTAGGTCAAAAGCTTGCTTCTAATTAACTGACAAGTTCCATGGCACAACCACCCCTTTCACTGGACTCACTGTGGTTGGGACACACCTGCTCTGGTCGCAGCCTTATTGAAGGAGTAACAGAAACATAGCTTATGGCAGATTTGCATCGTACAGCTAATATCTAGGGAGCTTACCTACACAGGCATGGGCCTATCATATACATCTGCGTGCACTTCTTACTGAATTCTCATTACAGTACCCTTCAGAAGTATAGCATATTACCACCAGCCCCACAACTGAAAAGATGAAGAAACTGAGATTCAGTAAGCCAGAGTCAGAACTCAAAGCCAGGTGGGCCTCAAAGCCAGTGAGTTTAACCACGTATGCAGCTCTAGTCACAAAGTCAAAGGCAACAAAGCTAAAGCCAGACAGGCAAGTACAAAAGGCGGAACACCTGTGACCACAGATCACAGGGCTTGGGGACTGAGGAGGAGGTCCGAAGGCCGCCTGGCTCTCTGGGGTTTCAGTAGAGGAGGCAGGCATACTCCTACAACCTTCCTTCAAACACGGATAGAACAGAAAAGGCACAAAAATTTCCACAATACATGAAATGTCTCTCTCAGCCCCAGGGGCTACTGAAGTTGCTCTTAAGTAAAAGGAACACATTCTTAGTGGCTCACACCTCATAACTTCTGTGAATGGCTTACAGAAGCAAAAAGCTTCTGTGCTAAACTGAAAAAACAAACAAAAAGGGACAATCTGAGAAGAGTCGGGGCAAGGACAACCGCTAGGAACCAGCTTCCAGCTCCTTCTGGTTCCAATCGAGACACAGCCAGCACCTTAACACTCGCACTCATCTGTGTCAAGACGCAGAAGTAGGGAACACATGTTTTTAAGGATTAAATTACCTTTGCTACACAGAGGGGTTTAATACAACAGTGACATTAGGTTATCAAAATAAGTATTTTCCATTGTCTGTTTACATTCAACTTATCTTCATAAAGCAAATTTGTATTGATAAAGAACAGAGATTGCGTTTTTAAAAGCTTAGATACACAGAAGAACTGTACAGAAAAGATCTTCACGACCCAGATAATCATGAGGATGTGATCACTCATCTAGAGCCAGACATCTTGGAATGTGAAGTCAAGTGGGCCTTAGAAACCATCACTAAGAACAAAGCTAGTGGAGGTGATGGAATTCCTGTTGAGCTGTTTCAAATCCTGAAAGATGATGCTGTGAAAGTGCTGCACTCAATATGCCAGCAAATTTGGAAAACTCAGCAGTGGCCACAGGACTGGAAAAGGTCAGTTTTCATTCCAATTCCAAAGAAAGGCAATGCCAAAGAATGCTCAAACTACCGCACAATTGCACTCATCTCACACGCTAGTAAAGTAATGCTCAAAATTCTCCAAGCCAGGCTTCAGCAATATGTGAACCGTGAACTCCCTGATGTTCAAGCTGGTTTTAGAACAGGCAGAGGAACCAGAGATCAAATTGCCAACATCCGCTGGATCATGGAAAAAGCAAGAGAGTTCCAGAAAAACATCTATTTCTGCTTTATTGACTATGCCAAAGCCTTTGACTGTGTGGATCACAATAAACTGTGGAAAATTCTGAAAGAGATGGGAATACCAGACCACCTAACCTGCCTCTTGAGAAATCTGTATGCAGGTCAGGAAGCAACAGTTAGAACTGCACATGGAACAACAGACTGGTTCCAAATAGGAAAAGGAGTACGTCAAGGCTGTATATTGTCTCCCTGCTTATTTAACTTATATGCAGAGTACATCATGAGAAACGCTGGACTGGAAGAAACACAAGCTGGAATCAAGATTGCCGGGAGAAATATCAATAACCTCAGATATGCTGATGACACCACCCTTATGGCAGAAAGTGAGGAGGAGCTAAAAAGCCTCTTGATGAAAGTGAAGGAGGAGAGCGAAAAAGTTGGCTTAAAGCTCAACATTCAGAAAACGAAGATCATGGCATCCGGTCCCATCACTTCATGGGAAATAGATGGGGAAACAGTGGAAACAGTGTCAGACTTTATTTTTTTGGGCTCCAAAATCACTGCAGATGGTGACTGCAGCCATGAAATTAAAAGACGCTTACTCCTTGGAAGAAAAGTTATGACCAACCTGGATAGTATATTCAAAAGCAGAGACATTACTTTGCCGACTAAGGTCCGCCTAGTCAAGGCTATGGTTTTTCCTGTGGTCATGTATGGATGTGAAAGTTGGACTGTGAAGAAAGCTGAGCGCCGAAGAATCGATGCTTTTGAACTGTGGTGTTGGAGAAGGCTCTTGAGAGTCCCTTGGACTGCAAGGAGATCCAACCAGTCCATTCTGAAGGAGATCAACCCTGGGATTTCTTTGGAAGGAATGATGCTAAAGCTGAAACTCCAGTACTTTGGCCACCTCATGCGAAGAGTTGACTCATTGGAAAAGACTGATGCTGGGAGGGATTGGGGGCAGGAGGAGAAGGGGACGACCGAGGATGAGATGGCTGGATGGCATCACGGACTCGATGGACGTGAGTCTGAGTGAACTCCGGGAGATGGTGATGGACAGGGAGGCCTGGCGTGCTGCGATTCATGGGGTCGCAAGGAGTCGGACACGACTGAGCGACTGAACTGAACTGAACTGACATGCATGATAAATACACTTTCAGGACTGGTTGGGATATGATGATATTTTAATCTTGCCTCTTTTACTGATGTTTTTCCTATATAACCACAGAAAAGTCATTCTAAAATGTAACTCCTAGCTTCTAAATGAGCTATGTTCCAAAGTTTCCTTTCAATGCAGTCTGAAAACTAGAAATTCGTTTTACAATAGAAAAAAAAAATGCTATAAATGATTCCAGCATTAGGCCACAATCAAATGTTTAAATTGAAAATAAAGTGCAAAAGTTGTCTGGGCCCATGTCCACTTTGAAGCCCAAGCACAGAAGGACCCGTAGGCACAGCAGTGGGGGAGGAAGGAGCAAGGGGTGGGGCTAGCCTCCCAGCACCAGGAGCCCCTCGGCTTCCCAGTCACACTGGTGAGGCGGGTGTGGGGGAGGGGCCTCGACAGCCTCTCTCAGTCAAGGACCTCTCTCTACAGGGGCCACTGAATATACGGTTTGTGAAATAGTCAAAGCAACACCCATGATCTCTTCAGCCTCATCATATACTCACTGGGGATTATGAGGTTTATAGTACAATGTCTATAAACAACACACAATCCTTCCTGTATATCTTTATTTTTACAGATGGGAAAGAGACTATACAGATTTATTTACCAAATATCACAAAGCCAGTGATACAGCAGTGACACAAACAAAACCTCCCCTCCAAAGCTGATACTCTAGAAGACAGACAACAAACAAGCCTAATAGACAGGGTTTCTAGAAGGCACCATGCATTGAGGAGGAAAAAGCTGCGTGCAGCCAGGGCATGGTGGGGGGCGTGGGGGTGGCGGTGGGGAGCAGGTTCAACAGAACTGTCAGTGAGCACCTTCCAGTAGAGGGCTGCACGGGGCAGCTGGAAGGAGATGAGAGGGTGGCCTGTGGAGACAGTGTAAGGCAGAGGAAACAGCCAGTGCAAAGGCCCTGAGGAGGAAGTGTATCTGGAATGTCCTGGGAACAGTGAGGTGGCCAGGATGTGTGAAGAAAAGCAAGTAAGGGAGAGTGTCAATGAGGAGTCAGGAGCACCAGGTGCGGGGGGCTGTGCTGACCGTTGTAAGGGCCCTGCCTGTCTGCTGGGGGAGATGGGACCCACTGAAGGTTGTGGGCAGAGGAGTGACAATGACAACTTACAACTAAAAACGAGAGCACTGGCTCTGGACTACAGCGGAATAAGGGCAGGAGGAAAGGGTACCAGAGACAGGTGGGCAGTGCTGGCTGTACCAGGGACTAAGGAGGGGGCCAGAGCTCTGTTCTGATCAGATACAGAAAACTCCAGGAACAGCAGACTTTTCGAGAAGCAAAATAGGAATTCAGATTTAGGCAGATTAAGTCTGAGATACCCACTAGATTTCTCAGAGGACCAGAAAACTGGCAGGTAGTGTCAGGGCAGCAACACAGACTACAGATAACAAGTTGTAAGTCATCAGCATGGAGATGATATTTAAAACAATGAGGCCAGATGAGATCACTGTCCTAGATTCAAGTGCTTGAGCACAGAGAAAAAATTCACCAGGATTTTCCTTTTTCTGAGATAATAAAGAATTGTCAGTGATTTTTATTTATAGAAGATTCATTTGAAGGGCTTCAAAAATGTATAGAAATGCTAACCATCTGGTAAACAAATATTATGTTTTACGAAAGGAACAATTTCATTTTTCATTCATATGTTTTCTCTCAAGAGCAAGATTCTTCTTGTAGATTTGAACATCAGAAAAATCAGATATTTCTAAAACTGAGTTTACAGATCATCGAATCCAATTCCTTTCTTTTACAGAAAGGAAGGTGAAGGTGAAGACAGGCTGGACAACCTGCCTAAATTCACACAACCATCCAGGGGCAGACCCAAGCCCAGCGTCCCTTCTACCCTACCACAGGCTCTTCCTGACGCGCCGGTCTTCTTGCATACACCCAAGCTGGGTCCACACTCACTACGGCTGGCCATGTTACTGCCCATACTGGCAGAGGGTAGAGCAGTTGACAGCCTCCTCTGGGGACCCCTCTTCCCAGAACTGCCCTCACCCCCAGTGGGAATCACTACTGTAAGGAGTTATTTAAATGAGGAAAAAAAAAAAAAACGAGGAAAAGAAAGGATAATTGTCATTTAATGACAATATAGAGAACCGTGAAGAATTCATTTCTATTATCTCATAAGCCTAATCAAGCACTCTTATTTTCTGCTACTGTTAGGTTCCCTGATCCCTATCCAAATATTTGTTTTATGGTTATTCTTCTTGTTATCTGAGCAAAGCCCAATTATTATGAGCCATTAGGCACAAAAAATAAGAGCCGTCAGCTTCGCGCTGTAGTTTTAAATCAATTAAAACCAAAATAAAGTTTCATTAGAGTTAATATCTAATTACTACTTAAGACAGGCTTAAAATATAAATGATATAACCTATTAATTGAACTTTTCTTAGAAAGCAAATTCTCTACTTAGAAAAGTTAAAACTGCACAGATATAAGAATTACTAACATGACTACTTAACTATCATCAATAAAGACTAATATATTACTTACAAAACAGATCAGTTCATTTGATAATGCAATACCAATAACTTTAACAATCTAAAATAATAGCTTTGTGGTGAAGGAAATGGCAGCCCACTCCAGTATTCTTGCCTGGGAAACCCATGGACGGAGGAGCCTGGCAAGTCTGTCCATGGGGTTGCAGAGTCAGAAGTGCGCGCACGCGTGCACACACATGCACCTGATTGCTCAATCCCTTGACGTTAAGTTTCCTCAGCTGCTTCCTCCTCCTCACCATTAATGCCTCCATTTTCAAGAAAAGGAAGAACTACCTCAGTGTATTTTTTCTCCTACTTTCCCAAAGCATCAGAAATAAAGTTCAACACATCAAAAAATAATAATAGCTCTGAAAATACTTTATATTTTAATATAAAATGGTTATAATATGGTTATAATGCTATAACCCACTTTACAAATGAAAGGCATTATCAGTTATCATGCTTATCTGATAAATAAAAATACAAGACAAAGATCACTGCTGAGTGATAAACACTAGAAACTGAGGGGTCATTTGCCCATTCATTCATTCATTCGAAAATGTATTTCCTAGTGAGATCCTCCAACACACTTGCACCACACATAGGACTAGGTAATACAAGTGGAAATAAAACATAGTTCTTTCCTAAAGGAGTTCACAGTCCAGCAGGAGACATACTTAAGAAAGCATGCAATTAACACACAGCAGACTAAACACCTCTAGGAGTAAGTTCCAAACGCCACCTATCAAGCACACTGAAGGGACAACTAATCCAGCCTGGGGAAACTGTCAGGAAGGAATAATAAGCTTAGGCTTAGAAAATGTGCATTAGCTAGAGAAAGCAGGAAGTGTGTTATGAGCAGAAGGAACAGCAATGCAAATATCTGGAAGTGAAAGAAAGATGAAGCTTTCAAAGCCTTCAGATGGATCAATATTACTGAAGAATAGGAGGGGAAAGAGGTGAAGCTAGGGAGACAAGCACGATTAAACGAATAAATAACTAAACAGTGAGTAATGCAAGATTAGTTGAATAAATTATATCCATATAACAGAATACTTTAATATGCTACAATAAAGTATGATGCTAAAACATATTTGATAACATGGAAACTATTCTTTAAACAAGTATCTATTGAGCATCTATTATTCACTGAGCTAGACCAAAAAAAAAAAAAATCAAGTTGCAAACGAGTATGTTCACATATGATGTAACTCTATAGAAAACATACAAATGTCCTTGAGAACAAAGATAAAATTACAAAATGCCAACAGCACTACCATTGGGAAATGGAGTTACAGTTGATTTTTTCTTCTTTATCTTTATTTTCTAATCTTTCCCACTTATTATCATAGTATAAATAATCTAAAGTAGATTAGAAGCCTTTCCATAGGGTCAAGCATAATTTAAAGAAAACTACACAGTTAAATCTTCTGTCACAGGCTCTCACACAGGCCAGATACCTAGAGTCGTATCTCTGCTTTGACAATAATTAACCAACTAAACTTTATTGAACACCTGTCTTGTTCAGGCACCAAAATACAAATACAAAGACAGATGAGGGACAGTCCTTGCCCTGAAAGAGCTCACAGTCAAATGGAGAAGACAGACACGCAAACTGGAAGCAGGACAGGGTGAGGAATGCGGCCGAGATGACAGTCCTATGGGAGCCCTGAGGACGAAGACTGCGAGAAGGTCAGGGCTGTGACACACACACTGCTTCCAGCAATGCAGCAGCTGCCCAGTGTGTGCCTTAAGGTTCCCCAAAACACTGAAAACAGGACTATACCATACGGCAACCAATTCCACTCCTGGGTACGTATCCAAAAAAGCACTACTATAATTCGGAAAGATTCAAGCACCCCAATGTTCACAGCAGCACTATTTATAGTTGGGAAGATATGGAAGCAACCTGAGTGTCCATCAACAGATGAGTGAGTAAAGAAAATGCAGTGTGTACACACACACACAGAATACTGCTCGGTCATAAAAAAGACGAAGCTTTGCCATTTGCAACAACAGGGAAGAACCTGAAGGGCATTATGCTAGGTGAAATAAGTCAGAGAAAGTAAGTGCTGTGTAATATCACTCATATGTGGAATCCAAAAAACATGACAAACTAGAGAATATAACAAAAAAGCAACAGACTCACAGATACAGAGAACAAACTAGCAGTTACCAGCAAGGACAGGGAAGGGGGGGCAACATGGGGTGCCAGATTAAGAGGTACAAACTACTATGCACAAAATAAACTAGCTAGAAAGAAATACACTAGAACACAGGGAATACAGTCAATATTTATAGTAATATAAATGAAATATGACCTTTAAATGCTGTGAATAACTACATTGTATACCTGAAACTTATATAACAGTATACATTAACTGCATCTCAATTTCTAAAATGTGCCACGCGTACCCAGTAAGGCACATTTATCCCACATCACCATGACCAGTGTGTTGCAAGAAAACAAAGGTGGGAGGGACTGGAGGAGAGAGCAAATGACACAGACTAACGGGGCTCACGACATAGTGAGCCTGCTTCACAGGGAGCCTTTGTGGGAGTGGCACAGCAGCCGGCCCAGGGGATCAGAGCCTCCTCCAGTCTCCAGCACTCTGGAGGTCAAGGGCAGACACGCAGCTGGGCCCAAATGTATGGGGACAGGGACTGTTCCAGTAAAGCCAACCTGCCAGAAGAGAGGAAGCCCAGTATTTCCCATCTTTCAGTGAAAGAATACAGAAGTGAGGGGTAAAACAAAAGCCAGGAAAGAAGGCTAGTCTGCTCTTATTTCAACTGCTAAATAAACCAAAATAAAAATTTTCCTTTGCTTTCACCCTAAATCATCACTAATGCTTGAAATAATTTTAATTTCCTACATTTGTTTTGCCTTTTCATTTCACAGACACCTCATTTTTCTCCTTTACCATATGACTTCCACTTTTCTTTTAAATAAGTAGGAACAATCAAATGTGGCCACTTTGAATACTTAAACCTTTGTTATACACAAACTTTGGAAGAAACCTTTTTTCCTACAAAGTGCAAAGAGAAATAGGAAATAGCCTAATAATGTAAATCACATAGGCAGTTGTAATTTATTACTCAGGTCAATCACTTGAAATATCAGAAGGAGAAATCCATGACTCATAAAATTCAAATATTGTAACAACTGTTGCAATGAACCTAATTAAAAATCACACCTAGTTTTGTTCTGATGTGATTAATATTAATACTTAAAATGATGTGTCAATTCACAAAACACACCGCTGGGAGACATGACTTCTGTCATGTTCCTGAAGATCCACGAGGAGGTGAGACCTAACAGCACAAGTGCAGCAATGCTCTGCTACTACACTTGTGTTTCTTCCTCCGCCTCAAAGGAGTGACCATGAGAAACCTGCTCCAGTCCTTAACACACACACACCACACACACCACACACACACACATACACACCCACCCACCCAAAGGACTGGAAAAGGTCAGTTTTCATTTCAATCCCAAAGAAGGGCAATGCCAAAGAATGCTCAAACTACTTGTACAGTTGTGCTCATTTCGGATGCTAGTAAGGTTATGCTCAAAATCCTTCAAGCTAGGCTTCAGCAGTACGTGAACCGAGAACTTCCAGATGGACAAGCTGGATTTAGAAAAGGCAGGAGGAACCAGGGATCAAATTGCCAAAATTCATTGGATCATACAGAAAGCAAGGGAATTTCATGATTTCTCTGAAAGCATGAAGCAGATGAAGAAACATCCGCTTCGTTGACCATGTTAAAGTCTCTGACTATGTGGATCACGACAAACTGGAAAATTCTTAAAGAGATAAGCATACCAGGCCACCTTACCTGTCTCTTAACAAGTTGAGTATGCAGGTCAAGAAGCAACAATTAGAACCTTACGTGGAACAGATGACTGATTCAAAATTGGGAAAGGAGTACGTCAAGGCTGTATATCATCACTCTGCTTATTATGTGAAATGCCAGGCTGGATGAATCACAGGCAGAATCAAGATTTCTGGGAGAAATATCAATAACCTCAGATATGCAGATAATACCACCCTAATGGCAGAAAGTGAAGAGGAACAAAACAGCCTCTTGATGAGCGTGAAAGAGGAGAGTGAAAAGGGTGGCTTAAAACTCAGCATTCAAAAAACAAAGATCATGGCATCTAGTCCCATCACTTTATGGCAAATAGGTAGGGAAAAAATGGAAGCAGTGATAGATTTTATTTCCTTGGGTTCCAAAATCATTGCAGATGGTGACTGCAGCCTTGAAATTAAAAGATGCTTGCTCTCTGGAAGGAAAGCCATGACAAACCTAGAGAGCATATTTAAAAGCAGAGACATTACTTTACCAACAAAGGTCCATCTAGTCAAAGCTCTGGTTTTTCCACTAGTCATGTGTGGATGTGAGAGGGACCATAAAGAAGGCTGAGCAATGAAGAACTGATGTGTTCGAATTATGGTGCTGGAGGAGACTGTTGAGAGTACCTTGAATAAATAGCAAGGAGATCAAACCAGTTAATCCTAAAGGAAATCAATCCTGAATATTCATCGGAAGAACTGATGCTGAAGCTCCAATACTTTGGCCACCTGATGGGAAGAGCCAACTCATTGGAAAAGATCCCAATGCTGGGAAAGCTTGAAGGCAAAAGGAGAAGAGGGCAGCAGAGATGAGATGGTTAGATAGCATCACTGACTCAATGAATATGAATTTGAGCAAACTGGGAGACGGNTTCATCGGAAGAACTGATGCTGAAGCTCCAATACTTTGGCCACCTGATGGGAAGAGCCAACTCATTGGAAAAGATCCCAATGCTGGGAAAGCTTGAAGGCAAAAGGAGAAGAGGGCAGCAGAGATGAGATGGTTAGATAGCATCACTGACTCAATGAATATGAATTTGAGCAAACTGGGAGACGGTGAAGGACAGGGAAGCCTGGCCTGCCGCAGTCCATGGGGTTTCAAAGAGTCAGACGCAGCTTAGTGGCTGAACAACAGCAGTGTGACTCAGAATATTATCTTTAGCCCTTGAGGAGGAACCAAAGATCCTTGACTTTGTTTAGTGGTTAAAATATTTTTATTTTGCCATGTTTGACTGTTTTCCTTTGTTTCTAGATTTTCTCACTTGTCTGATTAAATGTGCTCTTTGGAACGGGAAGGCCTAGGAGGCTAAAATTTTCTTAGAAACGAGGCAGGCAGAGGAGATGGAGGCATTTTTCCTGGGAAGGCTTCATAGGTTTGTGCTTGATTACAGTTTCAAATAGTATATTTAAAATGTCAAGTTTTTGCGGTGGAAAGTGAAGTCAGCACAATTAGGATCCCTTCGGTGAGCCTCTGGTCCATGTTGAAGACCCTCTGGGTTGATCTCTTCAGAAGTTCCTACCACTTTACCTCTCTTTTTGGGAGAGTGGGAAATCTGAATTGAATCACCAAGTGTGTTCTGGCCAACAAACAGATTGCTATACACTTGAAAGTAGCATTTTGAAACCGTATCTTCATTTTTAAAGACCCTGTTCTACGTACCTGCTATATGCAAGGCTCTATCTGCTCTCTAAGGAGGTTCATGGAAAAAGAAGCTAAAACGTAAGTTGCAGAAAGCCAGTGGAGGGAGGGGTGTGGTTGTGTGTGTTGCTTTTGTTTATATTTTTCTTTTTTGGTAGGTATATTTGGACATAGGCTGATTAGTTTGAAGGAATCTGGAAAACATGGTCTCTATACTCAAATTTCAAGCAGTATATATCAAATGCCAAATTCGTTTCAACAAAACCTTTATACACTTACTGTGGACAGAAATTGTTTATTTTCTAATTGAAATAGTTTTTATTTACTACTGATGTCAACCAAACCGCTGTCTGTGTTCTCCATATTTTACAGTTAGTTAGGATTAGACAGGCTTGATAAAGTTAAGGGGTGAAAGTATCAACACCTACAGTGCAAAGATGCCTAACCCTCTTCAGCCTGGCTCAGAATCTGCTCAAACGGAAGCACTTCCACTCAGTGCTGCCAGTGACCTCAGTGGGCCTTCCCAGCACCTTCATATGGTTTTAGTAAATTTGAAAATACTAAGATAAAACTTTATGAACCTATTTGACGGGTTGTCTTTGAGGGAGGAGATGAAGGAAATTACTAAATCTTCTCCCTTGTCTGTGGTACCAAATAGCTACAGATCTTTCCAGCATGGAAGGAGATCAAGACTCGAAACCTGTCAGCAGTTGTGCATTGCCTCAGGATAAAATACCTTGGCTTGCTAGAACCCTCATTTTCTTGGCTTTGCTTTCTTCTCCAGCCCCATCTCATCTTGGCATCATACCTGCACTGAGGGGCTGTACTTTCTTTACCCAGTTCATCTGACACACTTTGAAATTTCAGTTCCAAGCTGTCAAACTTGCTATTCCCTCAGCCCAGAACATTCTTTCCCCATTCTCTACCTTTTGCCTCCTGCTACCTTCTCCACCTCCTCCAAGCGCACCCTCCCTCGAGCCTCTGGTTCTTCGTTTCCTCTCCACTTCCACTTCTGTGTTGCTGTTTGCCACACCTCGTGGCTTAGGGGATCTTCATTCCCCCACCAGCGATTGAACCTGGGTCCTCAGCAGTGAGAGCAGGGAGTCCTAGCCACCGGACCACCAGGGAATCCCCCTGTTTTTGTCCCTGTGAGGTGTTACTCTGTCTGCTCTGAGGGCACCCTGCACTGCAGCTACCATGGCACATAAATTTCCAATACTGCATTTTATTTTTATTCTTTTTTTTCAGTAGCTCTTAGGTAAGATCGATCTGTTTATCACACCATTGTACCTCCAGCAACCAGCGCCATGCATCCTAAATAAGAAGCATTCAACACAAATCTGTTGAATAAATGAGTAAACAAATGGTTCCTGGGTGTTTTTACCAAACCAGAACATTGGGGTAAGTCCCAGGTGTCTGTACTTATCAGTTATCCATTCTTGGCTGTACCGCCACCTCGCACCTGTTTTTCTGTGGGGACAATTCAGTCAGTAATAGAATTCCTGTAACAGGACCTTGCCATGCTGTCAGCGAGCACATCTGCAAACCCTCCTATTACTACCATTGGGATTTGCTGCCTAACACATGGATCATGAATTGTAAGGCACTGTATTTTGTTGCAGAATTAATGGAAGGTCTTTGCTTGATAAGGTAGCCAGCAGAATACCTTTTACAGTTTCACTGATGTGTGCTGATAATGACAATAACACAGGGGAACCTCCAACAGCTCATCCATGTTTCTCCTGGTGGATCAGGCACGAATGTTGGTCACAGCCTATCAGTGGCTCCTCTGACCAGTTCCCACACAGAGATGGAATCAGGGAGCTCGGTAATTCTGATGTCAGCACTATCAGCCTCTGTCACCTCTGAGGCCTTTTCTGACCTCACCTCCACCCCGCTCTTCAGTCAGTTCAGTCGCTCCATCATGTCCGACTCTGCGACCCCATGAACCGCAGCACGCCAGGCCTCCCTGTCCATCACCATCTCCCGGAGTTCACTCAGACCCACGTCCATCGAGTCCGTGATGCCATCCAGCCATCTCATCCTCTGTCGTCCTCTCCTCCTGCCCCCAATCCCTCCCAGCATCAGAGTCTTTTCCAATGAGCCAACTCTTCGCATGAGGTGGCCAAAGTACTGGAGTTTCAGCTTTAGCATCATTCCTTCCAAAGAAATCCCAGGGCTGATCGCCTTCAGAATGGACTGGTTGGATCTCTCCTTGCAGTCCAAGGGACTCTCAAGAGTCTTCTCCAACACTACAGTTCAAAAGCATCTCTTACCCACGCAAAAATCGTAAAGTGTCTGGGAATGAAAATGATTAGGGGCTTTTGAAAACCAGAGTTGGGTAAGTCTGGGATAGGGGAATTGAACTGCTCTTTTGGAAATCTAGTTGCTGAAGATTCTTTATCTGAAAATCATTCATACTCATTTTAATGTAATGGGTCAGAGTACTCCAGCTGAAAGAACAATGTTTAAAACTGTTAGCTGATTTCTGTTATCACTTTTTTTTGTCTGGAATTAGGAAGTAAGCTCATTGCTGTAAGATTATTTTTTTGTTTTAGAAAAGCATTCTGAATCTATAAAAATATTAAATCACTATGTTGTACACTTGAAACATATTATAAGTTAACTATACATCAATTTTTTTAAACTTTCTGGTTTTGAGGAGAATTTTGTTTGGGATATAAGAATTAGTCTTTAAGATCTTGGATTTCCATAGCTTGTGTTTGCTGTGTGGCCTAGGATATCACACAGGTGGCCATTTTAGGCTATTAATTTCTTTTGTAAAATGATCTCCTTATGTAACTATAGGTGAGTTTATTTCTAAGTGGTATAAACAAATGCAGAATGGAAGAGACAAGATAAAATTACTTTAAAATAAATAAAACATTTGATTGTAGTGTGTATAATGAAAACATACGTATGTTTCACCCTCCCCTGAAACAAATACATGGTCACAGAAAGCGTGTTAAATTGATTCTATTTCTTATCCTGTATTAATCACACCAAGATCACACTGAAATCATCTAGGATTGGTCACCATAATAACAGTACTTCTGTTTATTCAGTGCTTTCCACATACCTGTAGCTGTGATAAAAACCTCACTTCCATTATCTCATTTAATCCTCATAACAACCCTGTGAGACAAGTACTCTAATTCCTGTTTTTTCCACATGAAGAAATTGAGACTCAGCAAAGTGAAGTACCCAGCCAAAATCTCACTGTTCATGATTGACAGCCAATATTCAGTCCCTGGTTTGACTTCAAAGCCTGTGTGTGTATTTTTAACTTACAATTTTTCGAGTGTTGAATTGGAGCTGGAGATAAATTAGTATCCTGATTGATGAATGAGTGAATGAGTGAGAGTCGCTCAGTCGTGTCAATCTTTGTGACCCCATGGACTATACAGTCCATCTCCAGGCCCAGAATACTGAAGTAGCCTTTCCCTTCTCCAGGGGATCTTCCCAACCCAGGGATTGAACCCAGGTCTCCTGCTTTGCAGGCAGATTCTTTATCACAAGGGAATCCCACAAGGGATTCTGAGCCACAAGGGATGCATCCTGATATATGAACATATTAATATCTGCTTTTGGAAATTTGNAAGTAGCCTTTCCCTTCTCCAGGGGATCTTCCCAACCCAGGGATTGAACCCAGGTCTCCTGCTTTGCAGGCAGATTCTTTATCACAAGGGAATCCCACAAGGGATTCTGAGCCACAAGGGATGCATCCTGATATATGAACATATTAATATCTGCTTTTGGAAATTTGCTAACAATAACTGCACAGGATATCTTCTGCTTAAAACAACAAAGCTTAGCATTTATATTATACTTTGTTTTCTAAGAGCTTTACTAGACTACTTATTTAATGCAAATGGTTTCTCCTGAGATAGATAAGCAGTTCCCAAATTTGGAATGCCGTAAGAATCACCCAGGGAGCTTGTAAACATGAAAATACCCAGGGCCCCACCCCAGACCTACTGAGTCAGAATCTCCGTGGGTGGGGACTAGCCATCTGATCTTTAATAAGCTGCTCAAGTGATTCTGACATACATAGAAGTTTGAAAATTACTGGAGTCTGTGAACAGTGGGAAGATTCTTTAGGAATGATAATTCTCAAGTTTATAGACTGACTTAGGGCTTCACAGTAGTTTGGGAATGAGTAAATGATAATTCATGAATTCCAAACCATTATCCTGTCTAAATTCAGTTAATAAGTGTTAATTGGCAATGTCTGCATTATGACCTATTGCAGTGAGACTGACTGTCATCTCATTCTTCTTTTTCCGGATTGCTTATTTGTGATAATAACTAGTACTCTTTTGTATGTGTTATATCTTTTTCACTTGGCATGTGAAAGATATTTCCTGTAACCACTATTAATAAAATCTCAAGCAGCTTAAAACAACAACTGTTCAGACTCCAAATAAAGAATCACAAAATCCCAAGATTATAGTCATCATGGACAAACCATATGTTACTTGAATTCTTTGTTACAGCACCTCCATCAAGTGGCCTATTTCTGCTAGAGAGCTGGCTTTTCCTGGGAGCAGTCCCTTCTGTCTGACTTAGAAAGTTCTTCCCTGTAATGAGGTGAAATCCATTTCTCTAGAGCTTCTGTACATGGGTCCTAGTTCTGACCCCCTTATCAGAACTTCTTACTCAAATCAAATCAGCCAAAACCTTTGGTCAAGAAAGTAACTCCCTGATTGTTAGTTTCTGAAAGTTCACAGAATGCCTCTCTGAGACTGTTCTATGGCCAGGTCATCATCTTGTCAGACTATTTTCTTAGAATTATAGGACTAAATTCATTGATTCATATTTTTAAAATGAATTTTAGTAATTCTTTATGTGGGCATTTTTGCATTTATGTATGTATATATTAATGCATAGTTGATTTACAATGTGTTGCTTTTAGGTGTACAGCAAAGTAGTTGAGATATATATATATATATAATATAATTTTTCAGATTCTTTTCCCTTGTAGGTTATTACAAAATATTGAATATAGTTCCCTGTGCTAAACAGTAGGTCCGTGTTGGTTATCTATTTTATATATAGTAGTTTATACTCTTAAATACTCTATATTTAAATATAGAGGCCCATATGACAGGAAAAGGAATGTGATCTTGCATTTTGTTAAAGCATTCTAAATTCCTTTTATGTTAAGGTCACTAGTACGATATATTAGATATAGCAGTCAGATTTAAAGTTTAACATGTTTACTTTCTCTGTGCATTGTTCAGATCCTCTAAAACCCTGGTGGTTGTTGACCAGTCTCTTCTAAATGAGAAATACACTGTACATCAAGTTCTTGTGATTCATTTGTTCCTTTGCAGCTCAAAAGAAAAAAGGACATTTATGTCCTCACTGCCCAAGAACTTCTAGTTCTCACATTTCTTCATTTAAATATACATTTCCTTCTCACCATCCTTTCCCACAGACTAGAACTTGTTCTGGAGCCCAAGAGAAAAACAGCAAATGTGTCATAACCAGTGGTGCAGTTGCCACCAATGTTAACTTTTTGTGGCCTGGATTCAGTGAGAGTCAGATACAGGCGGAAGCTAGTAAGTTAAACCAGTGTTGGGAAGAGACATTTTCCTAGGACTTTCTTGCTATAGGTACTCTGGGATATGAGGTTCACATTTTAGAAGGTAAGCAAGACAAGTGTTAGTTACTACTGTGACCATTCAGATAGACTGGCCAGGGTGAAAGAAGCTTTAATTACACATGGAAACAACACTCTCTATTAGCATTTACTAGCATAGAGAATCTGCAGTTCAGTTACAGTTTATGGTAAAATTTAACTATGTCCAAGAGACAGTCCCTTCTCCAGTATCCTTTCTCTGGGGCCAGCATTCTCCTCTGTCTCCTCTGCTGCCTCCAGACTTTTGTCCTTCTATCATGGGTCATCTTTCCTGAAATTATTGTGATCTCTTTTTGTCACTTTTAAACAACCTATTCAAGATATTTTGCCGTCACTTTTTTAGCCTGTGATTCTATCTAGATTCCTACCATCACTGATGACATTTTCAACATTCAAGTTGATTCTTCAGATATAAAACTAAGTACAAGAAAAATCATTTTTTCGTTTGTATTTATTTTCTAGGAGAAGAATATGAACTTATGAGGATGCTCTGATAACTGAAAATTACACCATGGGACACTACCTGTTTAGCAAAAAGAGACTAATTGACATTTGAACAATAATAATATATAGCTTACAGTCTGATTTTTGGAAAGTTAATAGGCAAAAATATATTGATTTGTATCAAACTTTCCTGGGTAAATCCCACACAAACCTACAGATAAAGTACACTAATTTTACAAGCGAAAAGTAGGAAGAGCAGCAGATGAAAATTATGACCAACTCACAGCACTGCTGAAGTATTGTTTCAGACAGCAGTCCATTTGAAAATTATAGGAATTCTAACTATCTGCCTCTGCTCACTAATTGTGGGAGCACAACAACCTGCCAAGCCTTGTGCAGCTGCCAGTCTTCCTGTGGAATTCTAATTTGGAATCTTCATTTATCAAGGCCAATTCATGTATTAGGCATAGTAGACACGGTGCCTAGGGTGCAGGATACTTTCAGGAGTCCACAAATGCCTTGATTTCTTTTAAAAGAAGGAGAAAATTAATAAAACAATAATGGATATACAATAATGAATCTGCCTGGATTATATTTGTCTTTATATCAGTGCAGTCGTAGAATAGAATTACAATTTTTTTTTCTTATTTTTTTAATGGAGGAAGAGGTCTACAAAGGCAGGAGTGCCTAGGGCTCTCTGAAATCATGGTAAAACTTTTATTGTAAGCTCTAATACTCTGCTAATGTTGCTCATGGATACCACACTTTAATGGATCTTAATAATTCACAATACAGATTTCTCAAGAGGCAGGTTAGGTGGTCTGGTATTCCCATCTCTTTCAGAACTTTCCACAGTTTATTGTGATCCACACAGTCAAAGGCTTTGGCATAGTCAATAAAGCAGAAATAGATGTTTTTCTGGAACTCTCTTGCTTTTTCCATGATCCAGCAGATGTTGGCAATTTGATCTCTGGTTCCTCTGCCTGTTCTAAAACCAGCTTGAACATCAGGGAGTTCACGGTTCACATATTGCTGAAGCCTGGCTTGGAGAATTTTGAGCATTACTTTACTAGCGTGTGAGATGAGTGCAATTGTGCGGTAGTTTGAGCATTCTTTGGCATTGCCTTTCTTTGGAATTGGAATGAAAACTGACCTTTTCCAGTCCTGTGGCCACTGCTGAGTTTTCCAAATTTGCTGGCATATTCAGTGCAGCACTTTCACAGCATCATCTTCCAGGATTTGAAACAGCTCAACGGGAATTCCATCACCTCCACTAGCTTTGTTCGTAGTGATGCTTTCTAAGGCCCACTTGACTTCACATTCCAAGATGTCTGGCTCTAGATTAGTGATCACAT
>SJYX01006284.1:269201-336229 GCA_006410675.1 Oreotragus oreotragus | reverse complement strand
AAAAAAAAAAAAAACTCACCAAATTCCTTAAAGTAGAAGTTTAAGTCTCCTAACACGACTGAGCTACTGAACTAAACTGAATGCCTACCCAGAGTAACAGTTCCAAACAGTTAGGTTCCTGGAATTCCAGTTTTCTATTCATTCTCGTTCATCTCTTCTTTCTCTCTACATACACACAAATACCCGCATAAAAAGATACATGGTGTTTTACCTGCAGCAGAGTAGAAGCAATAAGTTAAAACAGGGTTGACTTACTTCTTGAGACAGTTATCTGATAGTGGTAAGAAATGTTCACAGAAATGGAGACACAGAAAATTTCAAAAGTAATTAGGAGAATTCAAAGGCTCGACTTCCTGGACATTTAGAACAGGGGCCAAATACCTTATAAATTAAAAAGAATCTGTTAAATTATATTCCCTAATTGTTATAGAGCACAGTGGGTAATAGATAATTGAAGAATTCCGTTTGAGAGGGTAAAATAAGTTGAGAAGTAAAATAAAGCATTTTGCTGTTTTACCTGTAGTCTTTTCTTGAAAATTTAGTTTAACATTGTTAGAGGGTTCTGTAATATTGTAGTTTTACAGTATTATGTGATAAATATTTTAGAGATGGCTGAATGATGGCATGTATTATTCTTCCTGGATGTTAATACAGGGAACTGGTAAAAACAGCAAAGTAAAAACAACATTTACTGCCTGTCTCTTATACACATCCAGATGTGTATAAGAGACAGGTGTGACCCCATAGACGGCAGCCCACCAGGCTCCCCTGTCCCTGGGATTCTCCAGGCAAGAATACTGGAGTGG
The DNA here is from genome assembly GCA_006410675.1 of Oreotragus oreotragus. Taxonomy (NCBI): domain Eukaryota; kingdom Metazoa; phylum Chordata; class Mammalia; order Artiodactyla; family Bovidae; genus Oreotragus; species Oreotragus oreotragus. The sequence goes on along the minus strand of SJYX01006284.1, from coordinate 335,423 downwards.
GTTGCCATTTCCTTCTCCAATGCATGAAAGAGAAAAGTGAAAGTGAAGTCGCTCAGTCTGTCCGACTGTTAGTGACCCCATGGACTGCAGCCCACCAGGCTCCTCCGTCCATTGGATTTTCCAGGCAAGAGTACTGGGGTGGGGTGCCATTGCCTAGGAAATATTCTTCATTCTAGTAGGAGAGACTTCTCCAAAAGTAATACTGTTTGCTTTCTAAAAAAAATCTTTAACCAACAACTGTACTCATCAAGAAATGAGTAGTTCAGAGCTTACAGGAAGCAGAGAAATCTTCCAACAAATGTGGAAAGATGGTCAAAAGACAATAAGAAAACTATAAAGCTCTTAGAAGAAAACACAGGGGAAAAGCTTCATGACACTGGATTAGGCAGTGGTTTCTTGGATATAATACCAAACAAAAGTAAAAATAAATTGGACTATGTCAAAATTTAAAACTTTTATACATCAAAGGATACTATCAACAGAATGAAAAGGGAACTCATGGAATTGGATAAAGTATTTATAAATCCTATATCTGGTAGAGTTAATATCCAGATATATAACTCCTATAACTCAGCAACAGAAAAACAAATCTCTTGAAAAATAGGCAAGGGATTTGAAGAGACATTTCTCCAAAGAAGATATGCACATAGTTAATAAGCACTTGAAAAGATACTCAACATCACTAGCTGTCTTACTCTCTTTGGGTTGCTATCACAAACTTGCACAGACTGGGTAGCTTATTATAAACAACAGAAATTTATTTCTAACTGTGTTGGAGACTGGTTAGTCCAAAGTCAAGGCACCAACACTGTCTTACTCTGGTGCAGTCCCACTACCTGGTTGATAGATGGTCATCTTTTCATTGAGTCCCTACATGGTGGGAAGGCCTGAGATCTCTGTGGGGTGTCTGTTACAAGTACACTAACCTCAGTCATGATGGTTCTATCCTCATGGCCTGGTCACCTCCCAAAGGCCTCACTTCCTAATACCATCATCTTTGGGAGTTAGGATTTCAACATACGAATTTTGAGGTGATATTCAGATCACAGCACTGGTCAAATCAAAGCCAGAGTGAGAACCACTTTTCATCCATTAGGATGGCTTTTTAAAACAACAACAACAAAACAGAAAATAAGTGTTGTGGAGGATACAGAGAAACTGGAACTTTTTTTGCATTGCTAGTGGGAATGTAAAATAATGCAGCTGCTGGGGAAAATAATATGGTGCTTGCTCAAAAACTTAAATATAGAATTACCATATAATTTCAACAATCCCACTTCTGGGTATATACTCAGAAAACGTGAAAGCAGGGACTTGAATAGATGTTTGTACATCCGCATTCATACTGCCAGTATTCACAATAGCTAAAAGGTGGAAGCAACCCAAAGTCCATCGACAGATGGATTAAAAAGAAATGTAGTACAAAATACAGTGGAATATTACTCAGTCTTTAAAAGGTAGAAAATTATGATATATGAGCCAACTCATTGGAAAAGACCCCAATGCTGGGAAAGACTGAGGGCAGGAAGAGAAAGCAACAGAGGATAAGATGGTTGGATGGCATCACCAACTCAATGGACATGAGTTTGAGCAAACTCTGGGAGATGGTAAAAGACAGGGAAGTTTGGTGTGCTGCAGTCCATGGTGTCGCACAGATGGACACAACTTAGTGACTAAAAAGAACAATAAGGACGAATGTTGATGATATTATACTAAGTAAAATAAGCCAGTTGCAAAAGACACATACTGTATTATTTCACTTACATGTGTTATCTAGAGTGTTCAAGTTACAGAAACTGAAGACAGAACGGTGGTTCCCAGGGACTTGGAGCAGGGCTAATGCATGCTTAGTCGTGTCTGACTCTGCGACCCCAGGGACTGCAACCCGCCAGGCTCCTCCGGCCATGGGGACTCTCCAGGCAAGAGTACTGGACTGGGCTGCCATTCTCTCCTCCAGGGGATCTTCCCAACCCAGGGAGCACACCCAGGTCTCCTGCATTGCAGGAGGACTCTTTACCATCTGAGTCACCAGGGAAGCCCACAGGACTAATGGAGAGTTGTTTAATGGTACAGAGTTTCACTTTTGCAGGCTCCAGAAGTTCTGGAGATTGGTGTACAACAATGTAAATAATATACTTAACACTACTGAACTGTATACTTAATGATTAAGACGGTAACTTTTATGCCATTTGTATTTTATCACAATTATTGAAAAGCAGTAATACTCAAATCAAGGCATGAAGAATATCCAGTTTTCAGACTTAGGCACAGGGGTAAAGAGAGGGCAAATGTTTTCCAAGGGTTGGCATGTGAGGCAGACAATAGGAAGAAAGCACAAGGAGGGCTTACAAAGGCCTTGTGTGAGCCTAGAGTTCAACTACACTTACTTCTCAGGTACTGTGACTGGTCTTGGAGTCAGTCCTTTAGCTTCGGTTCCTGTGGTGCATCGAATATTCCTACCCTGCAACACAAGTTAGTGCGAAGTGGGTCCACCAGGCCAGAAGAGCCCCAAAGCACAGAAGGCAGTTAAGTGTTACATAACTTCTTTATTCTAACACTTCGGCTTTGTCATTACTGTTCAAATACATTAACAATATGTATATTTTAGCAAATTCAGAGCACTTTTGCTAGAACAACAAGGGGTGTTTAAATTTTTGCCTCTTAATGTCAGAGATGATTGCTTTCTCCTCATATTTATAAGCTGTTTAGCATATCTTCACACGTTCTTACTTTCTTATACTTACAGTTTCACAGAATGTGGTGGAAGAGATGAGAACTTAGTGTAAAACAAAAAAGTGAAATCTCCATTGTGATTTACTTCTGTAGGAATTAAGACAAATTTGATGCCTCTTGAACTCTAAGTCCATTTCAGAAGACTTCCAGAGGGAACTTTAGAAAGTCAAACCTCAGGTCCTAGTGGATGATAGGCATTTTTAAATATTAAGGGAATTGGCTCCAGGTTACTCGAGTGAAAAAGATTAGCTAACCTACTTGAAGTAAATGAGGTTTGAAAACTCAGAGGGCAGAAATCACTTAAAGTAAGTAGCAGGGTATTTGGGGATTAGCACAGCTAAAGTTTCCCAAGCATTCAGCTAGTATACTCTTATTTTTAAAAATAAACCCATTGACTTAAATATAAGCAGAGAAGCTAAAAGTATGATCCTAATTACTTTGTAGTCACACCTTATAACCTACTATGACAGCAAAAGTGTGAATAGTTTGAAAAGCACCATGACACTGTGAGATGCTGACAAATAGAATACCGAGACAGTGGGAAAAGAGATTAGAATTATCACCAAAGATTCCACATTAAGTGATCATGGAAACTCTGGATAAGGGTGGCAACTACCTTTTGGCTGATTCAAATCTTAAGAGTTCAAAACAAATCCTATTATATATATAATTTAGCAATTTTAGTTTCTTTTTGAAGATAGCTTATATTTTAATCATTTATATTTATATTTGTAATTATAATATATTTTTTAAATTCAGAAACATAACTCTTTGAAAAAGAAAATAAATATTACCTATAAAACCCAGAGTCAACCTCTGTGGTATAATCCAATATTTATAAATATCCCTTGTTTGGTTTTAGAGTTCTGCCTCTGTCTCTATCCTTGCTCACCCCCTTGTGGCCATGATTTGAAGAAGCCAAGAACCAGGCAGCAAAATAAGGAGAGAAAGCAAAAATCCTGAAGGATAAACTGATCACCTCTCACTTTTACATCATTTTCCATAATAAAGTAGGTCTGCCTGAAATTCACGTGGGTCAGGATGTTTGAGAAAACAGACGGAAGATGTGAAGTGGTGATTGTAAATCACCCCTTTGTTAAACTTTCTTGGAAGTATGGACATTGAAGAAAACTAAAAAGGATATGCTCCTCATACTTCCTATTGGCTGAGTCCAACTGGAAGCACTCAGAGGGCAAAGGAATCAAGTTTTTGCAATCCTTCCAGGCACAAAGTGGAGTGAAGGGTAGAAAGTGGATCTGACTGGGCAAACAGAGCAAGTCTAGTACAAAATCTTTCTAAAATATTTCATTATAATTATAGTTATTTTATGTTATATTATGGAATGACTTGTATAATTTTGAGTTGAGTGTCTATGCAATTCCTGTGGCTTACCTGAAAAACATCAGAGATAACAGAATTTCACACCATCAGAAAGCATTACTCAGGCTTCTCTCCTCCATCTACTGCCTCTTGTATGTTCTTCAGTCTCTTAAGGGTGTCTGACCTTCTGCAACCCCGTGGACTGCAGCAGGCTATGCTTCCCTGTCCTTCCCTATCTCCCAGAGTTTGCTCAAACTCACGTCCACTGAGGCAGTCATGTCATCCAACCATCTCATCTTCTGTCACCCCCTTCTCCTGCTGTCTTTCCCAGCACCAGGGTCTTTTCCAATGAGCTGGCTCTTCGCATCAGGGCAAGTATTGGAGCTTCAGTATTAGTCCTTCCAATGAATATTCAGGGTTGATTTCCTTTAGGATTGACTAGTTTGATCTCCTTGCAGTCCAAGGGACTCTCAAGAGTCTTCTCCAGCAGGACAGATGAAATCAATTCTTCTAATGCCTCTGGAGAGGTATAAACCAGGCAACTGAAGGGTCACATCACTGGATAGTTTGCTATTAGAGTGAAAATAAGGTAGGGACAGAAAGAGAAAGGCAGAAATGAGGATACAGAGAGTTCAGTTACACTGTGCCACTGGTCCTCTGCCGCCCTTTGCCCCAAATAAAAAGTAAAGTTTCCAGCTTCTACCTGGAGTATTAAGATGAATACTGATTACAAAGTAATCAAACTGAACAAGTGCCTAAGGTATCAGCAAGGGAGGGTCACCAAAAATGTGTGAAAGAAAACAGGAAAAATTTGTGATGAAGCTATTTTTATTTCTGCATATTTGTAAATTTTTGTACCATTTGAGAAAAGTGAAATTTAACTTTATAATTTAGCATAGTTTTGATGGTTAGTGTTTCTGGGGAGGGTTGGAGCACATGATCTTTTTAAAACATCTCTGCTCCTTCAAAAATTTAAATGTGAAGAAATGGCTGTCTTCAGAAGACTCAGGGAAAGTACTCCTAAGCTGCAGTTGCTGACACTCAGAATAGAGTATGGGGTGGTCCCCGGAGGTTGCATCACTACTCCCTGCCAAGGGGTTCAGAGCCCTTGGCTCTTGTATCTCTTGTTTTTTATGTTTTGTTTTGTTTTTTTTTTTTTTTTTCACTTCTTTCTGCTCTTCTCTGGGAGGCCACCTCTAAGAGTGGCAATGTCTAAGACCAACAGAAACCCTTGTGCCCACCAGAGATGCTCAGAGGGCTCAAACAAACCTTGTGCGCACCTGGACCCAGAGACCCCACAGAGACGGAGCAATAACAGTGTTTGAGTGTCTCCTGAGAAAGTACGGGTCAGCAGTGGACTGCTGAGGGGCAGGGGCTCTGGGTGCAGCATAAGCCCTCTTGGAGGTGAAATGGCATTGCCATTAAACCCCACCATACAGCTGCCAGAACTTACACAGGACTGGGGAAACAGGCTCTTGGAGGGCACAAACAAAAGCTTGTGCATACGAGGACCCAGGAGAAAGGAGTAGAGACCCACAAGAGACTGACCCCAACTTGCCCGTGAGTGTCCAGGAGTCTCCGGTGGAGGCGTGGGTCAGCAGTGGCCGGCTGTAGGGTTGGGGGCACTGAGTGCAGCAGTGCGTGCATGGGACCTTTTGAAGGAGGTCGCCAATATCATCATTACCTCCACAGTAGTTTGGTCTCAGGTTAAACAACAGGGAGGGAACACAACCCTGCCCATCAACAGAAGATTGGATTAAAGATTTACGGAACATGGCCCTGCCCATCAGAACAACACCCAGTGTCCCACCAGTCAGTCTCTCCCATCAGGAAGCTTCCATAAGCCTCTTATCCTTCTCTTGGACAGACAGAATGAAAACCATAATCACAGAAACTAACCAATCTGTTCACATGGACCACAGCCTTGTCTAACTCAATGAAACTATGAGCCATGCCATGAAGGGCCACCCAAGACAGACGGTCATGGTGGAGAGTTCTGACAAAATGTGGTCCACTGGAGAAGGGAATGGCAAATCACTTCAGTATTCTTGCCTTGAGAACCCCATGAACAGCATGAAAAGGCAAAAAGATGGGACACTGAAAGGTGAACTCCCCAGGTTGGTAGGTACACAGTATGCTACTGGAGATCAGTGGAGACATAACTCCAGAAAGAATGAAGAGACAGAGCCAAGGCAAAAACAACACCCAGTTGTGGATGTGAAGTAAAGTCCGATGCTATAAAGAGAAATATTGCATCAGTTCAGTTCAGTCGCTCAGTCGTGTCCGACTCTTTGTGACCCCATGAATCGCAGCACGCCAGGCCTCCCTGTTCATCACCAACTCCTGGAGTTCACTCAGACTCACATCCATCAAGTCAGTGATGCCATCCAGCCATCTCATCCTCTGTCATCCCCTTCCCCTCCTGCCCCCAACCCTCCCAGCATCAGTCTTTTCCAATGAGTCAACTCTTCGCATGAGGTGGCCAAAGTACTGGAGTTTCAGCTTTAGCATCATTCCTTCCTAAGAAACCCCAGGGTTGATCTCCTTCAGAATGGACTGATTGGATCTCCTTGAAGTCCAAGGGACTCTCAAGCGTCTTCTCCAACACCACAGTTCAAAAGCATCAATTCTTCGGCACTCAGCCTTCTTCACAGCCCAACTCTCACATCCATACATGACTACTGGAAAAACCATAACCTTAACTAGACGGACCTTAGTCGGCAAAGTAATGTCTCTGCTTTTGAATATGCTGTCTAGGTTGGTCATAACTTTTCTTCCAAGGAGTAAGCGTCTTTTAATTTCATGGCTGCAGTCACCATCTGCAGTGATTTTGGAGCCCCCCAAAATAAAGTCTGACACTGTTTCCACTGTTTCTCCATCTATTTCCCATGGAGTGATGGGACCGGATGCCATGATCTTCATTTTCTGAATGTTGAGCTTTAAGCCAACTCTTTCACTCTCCTCTTTTACTTTCATCAAGAGGCTTTTTAGTTCCTCTTCACTTTCTGCCATAAGGGTGGTGTCATCTGCATATCTGAGGTTATTGATATTTCTCCCAGCAATCTTGATTCCAGCTTGTGCTTCTTCCAGTCCAGCATTTCTCATGATGTGCTCTGCATATAAGTTAAATAAGTAGGGTGACAATATACAGCCTTGACGGACTCCTTTTCCTATTTGGAACCAGTCTGTTGTTCCATGTCCAGTTCTAGCTGTTGCTTCCTGGCCTGCATACAGATTTCTCAAGAGGCAGGTTAGGTGGTCTGGTATTCCCATCTCTTTCAGAATTTTCCACAGTTTATCGTGATCCACACAGTCATTGCATAGGGAGCTGGAATGTTAGGTCCATGAATCAAGGCAAATTGGAAGTGGTCAAACAGGAGGTGGCAAGAGTGAACATAGACATTTTAGGAATCAGCTAACTAAAATGGACTGGAATGGGTGAATTTAACTCAGATGACCATTATATCTACTACTGTGGGCAAGAATCCCTTAGAAGAAATGGATTGGCCATCACAGTCAACAATAAGAGTCCAAAATGCAGTACTTTGATGCAATTTCAAAAATGACGGAATGATCTCTGTTCGTTTCCAAGGCAAACCATTCAATAACACAATTCTGAGTCTATATCCCAACCAGTAATGCTGAAGAAGCTGAAGTTCAACAGTTCTATGAAGACCTACAAAACTTTCTAGAACTAATATTCAAAAACATGTTCTTTTCATTATAGGGGACTGGAATGCAAAAGTAGAGAGTCAAGAGATACCTGGAGTAACAGGCAAATTTGGTTTTGGAGTACAAAACAAAGCAGGTCAAAAGCTAACAGAGTTTTGCCAAGAGAATGCACTGGTCATAGCAAACACCCTTTTCCAACAACACAAGAGAAGACTACACATGGACATCACCAGATAGTCAACACCAAAATCAGATTGATTATATTTTTGCAGCCAAAGATGGAGAAGCTCTATACAGTCAGCAAAAACAAGACAGGAGCTGACTGGAGCTCAGATCATGAACTTCTTATTGCCAAATTCAGACCTCAATTGAAGAAAGTAGGGAAAGCCACTAGACCATTCATGTATGACCTAAATCAAATCCCTTATGATTAAACAGTGGAAGTGAGAAATAGATTTAAGGAATTAGATCTGATACACGGAGTGCCTGAAGAACCATGGACGAATGTTCATGACATTGTACAGGAGGCAGTGATCAAGACCATCCCCAAGAAAAAGAAATGCAAAAAAGCAAAAATGGCTGTCTAGGAGGCCTTACAAATAGCTGAGAAAATAAGAGGAGTGAAAGGCAAAGGAGAAAAGGAAAGATACACCCATTCGAATGCAGAGTTTCCAAGAATAGCAAGGAGAGATAATCAGTGATCAGTGCAAAGAAATAGAGGAAAACAATGGAATGGGAACAACTAGAGATCTATTCAAGCAAATTAGAGATACCAAGGGAACATTTCATGCAAAGATGGGCAAAATAAAGGACAGAAATTGTGTGGACCTAACAGAAACAGAAGATATTAAGAAAAGGTGGCAGAATACACATAAGAACTATATAAAAAAGATCTTCATGACCCAGATAATCACGATGGTGTTATCACTCACCTAGAGCCAGACATCCTGGAATGTGAAGTCAAGTCACATTAGCCTTAGAAAATATCACTAGGAACAAAGCTAGTGGAGGTGTTGGAATTCCAGTTGAGCTATTTCAAATCTTGAAAGATGATTCTGTGAAAGTGCTGCACTCAATATACCAGGAAATTTGGAAAACTCAGCAGTGGCCACAGGACTGGAAAAGGTCTGTTTTCTTTCCAATACCAAAGAAAGGCAATGCTCAAACTACCGCACAATTGCACTCATCTCACAGGCTAGAAAGTATTGCTCAAAATTCTCCAAGCCAGACTTCAACAGTATCTAAACCGTGAACTTCCAGATGTTTAAGTTGGAGTTAGAAAAGGCAGAGGAACCAGAGATCAAATTGCCAAAATATGTTGGAACATCGAAAAAGCACGAGAGTTCCAGAAAAACATCTATTTCTGCTTTATTGACTATGCCAAAGCCTTTGACTGTGTGGATCACAATAAACTGTGGAAAATTCTTAAAGAGATGGGGATAACAGACCACCTGACCTGCCTCCTCGGACATCCATATGCAGGTCAAGAAGCAACAGTTAGAACTGGACATGAAACAACAGACTGGTTCCAAATAGGAAAAAGAGTCCGTCAAGGCTGTATATTGTGACCCTGCTTATTTAACTTACATGCAGAGTACATCATGAGAACTGCTGGGCTGGAAGAAGCACAAGTTGGAGTCAAGATTGCCAGGAGAAATATCAATAACCTCAGATACACAGATGACACCACCCTTATGGCAGAGAGGGAAAAGAATAAAGAGCCTCTTGATGAAAGTGAGAGGAAAATGAAAAAGCTGGCTTAAAACTCTATTCAGAAAACTAAGATCATGGCATTGGCCCCATCACTTCCTCGCAAATAGATGGGGAAACAATGGAAACAGTGAGAGACTTTATTTTGGGGGGCTCCAAAAATCACTGCAGATGGTGACTGCAGTCTTGAAATTAAAAGATTCTTGCTCCTTGGAAGAAAAGCTATGACCAATCTAGGCAGACTATTAAAAAGCAGAGACATTACTTTGCCAACAAAGGTCTGTCTGGTCAAAACTATGGTTTTTACAGTAGTCATGTATGGATGTGAGAGTTGGACTATAGGAAAGTTGAGCCCCTAAGGATTGATGCTTTTGAACTGTGGTGTTGGAGAAGACGCTTGAGGGTCCCTTGGACTGCAAGGAGATCCAACCAGTCCATCCTAAAGGAAATCAGTCCTGAGTATTCATTGGAAGGACTGATGCTGAAGCTGAAACTCCAATACTTTGACCACCTGGTGGGAGGGGCTGACTCATTTAAAAAGACCCTGATGCTGGGAAAGATTGAAGGCAGGAGGAGAAGGGGACAACAGAGAATGAAATGGTTGGATGGAATCACCAACTGGACATGAGTTTGAGTAAGCTCTAGGAGTTGGTGATGGACAGGAAAGCCTAGTGTGCTGCAGTCTATTCCCCCTACTCATTTGTTATCACAATAAAGCATTCAAAACTCATTACGACGAATGGTGTAATGTAGATAAATAAATGCAGATAAATTCCCTCAAACTCTTTCCCTTTTCACCAGACATAACCCTTAGTTAACAGTACGTATTTTTCCAGCTGTTTTTCTGTGCAGAGAAAAACAGATTCTGTTTATCTCCTTTAAACATACAAACAACGAGCGTGTGAGATGAGTGCAATTGTGCGGTAGTTTGAGCATTATTTAGCATTGCCTTTCTTTGGCATTGGAATGAACACTGACCTTTCTCAGTCCTGTCACCACTGCTGAGTTCTCCAAATTGGCTGGCATTTTTAGTGTAGCACTTTCACAGCATCTTTCAGGATTTGAAATAGCTCAACTGGAATTCCATCACCTCCACTAGCTTGTTCTTAGTGATGCTTTCTAAGGCTAATGTGACTTGACTTCACATTCCAGGATGTCTGGCTCCAGTTGAGTGATCACAACATTGTGATTATCTGGGTCATGAAGATCGTTTTTGTACAGTTCTGGGTACTCGCCACCTGACCTGCCTTTTGAGAAACCTATATGCAGGTCAGGAAGCAACAGAATTGGACGTGGAACAACAGACTGGTTCCAAATAGGAAAAGGAGTCCGTCAAGGCTGTATATTGTCACCCTGCTTATTTCACTTCTATGGAGAGTACATCATGAGAAACGCTGGGCTAGAAGAAGCAGAAGCTGGAATCAAGATTGCCAGGAGAAATATCAATAACCTCAGATATGCAGATGACACCACCCTTATGGCAGAAAGTGAAGAGGAACTAAAAAACCTATTGAAGAAAGTGAAAGAGGAGAGTGAAAAAGTTGTCTTAAAACTCAGCATTCAGAAAATGAAGATCATGGCATCTGGTCCCATAACTTCATGGCAAATAGATGGGGAAACAGTGGAAACAGTATCAGACTTTATTGCAGATGGTGACTGCAGCCATGAAATTAAAAGACTTTTACTCCTTTGAAGAAAAGTTGACCAACCTGGATAGCATAATCAAAAGCAGAGACATTACTTTGCCAACAAAGGTCCATCTAGTCAAGGCTATAGTTTTTCCTGTGGTCACGTATGGATGTGAGAGTTGGACTGTGAAGAAAGCTGTGTGCGGAAGAATTAATGCTTTTGAACTGTGGTGTTGGAGAAGACTCTTGAGAGCCCCTTGGACTGCAAGGTGATCCAACCAGTCCATCCTAAAGGAGATCAGTCCTGGGTGTTCATTCGAAGGAGTGATGCTGAAACTCCAATACTTTGGCCACCTCATGCGAAGAGTTGACTCATTGGGAAAGACCCTGATGCTGGGAGAGAATGGGGGCAGGGGGAGAAGGGGACGAGAGGATGAGATGGCTGGATGGGGCATCACCAACTCAATGCACATGAGTTTGGGTAAACTCCTGGAGTTGGTGATGGACAGAAAGGCCTGGCGTGTTGCGATTCATGGGGTCGCAGAGAGTCGGACACAACTGAGCGACTGAACTGAACTGAAACACAAACGGGAGCCTTTTCATCTTGCACGTCTTGCGGAATCTCTAAGGGCTTTTTAAACGCTCTGTTCTGGACTTGTTTCTATCTAAACCAGAGCCTCATTTGCAGACACTATTTAAGATCCTCATCCCTCTCAGTCTTTTTTTTTTCCTTTTCAGGTGGCGCTAGTGATTAAAAAAAAAAAAAAAAAAACCCTCGCCTGCCAATGCAGGAGGCATAAAAGATGAGGGTCGATCCCTGGGTTGGGAAGATCCCCTGAAGAAGGGCATGGCAACCCACTCCCCCTCTTTCCTTGAGAATTCCATGGACAGAAAGGAGCTTGGCGGGGTAGTCCACAGGGTCGCAAAGAGTCGGATACGACTGAAGTGACTTAACAGGCAACACACACTTAAGATCCTCGTCCCTCTGTGGGGACCACAACTCACACTTCACTTTCGCTTTGTGGGCAGCTGCCTTAGGTGGCGCACCTCACAGCGCCCTCCATTCACTAGGGCACGGAAGTCGCCGCAACATTCGCATCTCGCTAGTGGATTGGCCGAGACTCCTGCGCTGCGGCTTGAGCCCACAGTGGGCCGAACGCGGCGCGCAGAGATGACGACATCAGCGCGCGGCTGCGGCGACTGCGAGAGACGGGGAGGGTTTCCGGGGCTACCGGCCTGACCGCCAAGAGCTGCTGTCATGGCGGCCACGCTATGGGCCTTCTTTTCCGTCCTCCTGCTGCTACTATCAAGGGATGCCCAGAGCTCGGACGTGTCTGGATCTACCTCCGACGGGTTAGGAGGGAGTGGGGTCGGCACTGGAGATCGCTTCAAGATTGAGGGGCGTGCGGTTGTTCCTGGAGTGAAACCCCAGGACTGGATCTCGGCAGCCCGAGTGCTGGTAGACGGAGAAGAGCACGTCGGCTTTCTGAAGTGAGCATCCTGAGGGCAGCGCGAAAGCAACTGGGATGGAAGCTGGAAGGGGATTCCCCCGGGGGGCGCTAGGTGTCACAACCGGACGACGTCGCTGTCCGAGGGTGAAAGGGCGAGCACCGTTAGCGGTCTGTGCCGCGGCTGCCTTGTCTGACGTTTTCCCCTTCCCGATCCTGCACCACAGAAATGAGGGTGGCAGGTGCTCGTCCCAGGGCCAGAGCGGTGGAGTCAGTTACCTTCAACTCCCTTTTAGCCCTGGATGGGGACGGCCACTTCTGGGCCCTGGGGACAGGTGGACCCTTTATTTGTCTTTTGATGAATTCTTTCCTTTGTATCTCATCTGGTTTCCCTGGAAGTTGGCCTCTTTTTGCACTTCGTTTCAGTCTTTTGGTAGCTTCATGTTGTGTAGAATGATGCTAAGCAAGTGGGAATTCTCAAAGCCCACAGGGCTTCTAGTGATGACACAGACTGGAGGCTAATGTTGCTACTTCTAAAATTAATGGGCCCTGAAGTCCCTAATCAAAGCACTTTTTTTTGCCTGGAAGTGGGATTGTTGTTCTTTTTTACACTTGACATTATCGAGGGATTTGCAACATCACTGTTGTCATTTATGTAAGACTCTACAGTGTGTATGCTCTTCTGTCTGGCAATGAGTAGAAATAGGATTTGAGCCTATATTTAAAAGACATGGTGAATTATTAGCACTGTAGTTCTGTGTCAGCTTGCTTTTCAAATGACTAGGCATAAGTGTAATATGATATTTTAAATCTTTCAATTGCTGCTTGGGAAGTGAAACTTTGAACTGAAAGTATTTGGTAAAGGAAGTGTTCCTCTGATGGGTTTGTATACTAACAAGTGGTATCTGAAAACAAGACAATTTAATTCTGAATCTGTTTTGTAAATATTCAGAGTCTCCAGGTGCCTTTGAATGAGAATTTCAAACTCAGATTAATAAATAATGAAGAGAAGCTTACTATCATTTTTAAAGTGCTGTTTATCATTAAAAATCTGGCATTAGGCCATTCTTGAAGTTTTACCCTAATAAATGATCTTTTAATAATAAAACTCTCATTAAGCTGTAGAAAATTAGCCATGATTAACCATTTGATCTCTCTTCTGCTATATACAGTTTTTAAAATAAGCATTATTTTTATTGAAAATAATTTTTTCTTTGTTTATTGAAGAAAATATAAACAGAATAGAGATAGCAAGCCTTAACTTTTTATTGTATCTTTTTGGAATTATGTGACATTTTTAGTACTAATATACAATATACAGTGCTTTATAACTTGATTTTTTTCATTTGCTATTTTGTGAGCAGCTTCTGGTGCCATTTCGTGTTCTTTCATTTATATGTAGAAAGGTTGAGAATTTATATGAGGGCTTATTGTGATAACCATTTTGGAAGAGGGATAGGTAATTTGTCCTGTACCTGTTATACATAACTAGCATGCAATTTTGACTGTGTTTATGCTTGTTGGAGGTGACTTGAGACTTTACTAAATGAAGCTTAGGGGAGTTTCAACTGAAGACTACACATGCCACTTCTTGCTCTCATCACTCTGTGTGTGAACTTGATTTATGTTGTCCTCTGGGGGCATTTAGATAGTTTTCAGCTTTTTGAAATTATGTGCTATGCTTTATGTAAGATTATATACTGTAACTTTTTTGAACTGTTTATTATAGAAAACTTAAGACATGCTAAAATAAACAGAATAACTTAGGAACACATCACAGTTTACTGTTTGATTTCATATCTGCTATCTGCCCCTCTTTACTTTCTTCCTGGAATATTTTAATGTGATCTTAAACATAATATAATTTCACTTGTAAAAACACTGTTATGTATCTCTGAAAGATAAGGGCTTAAAAAAACCCACAGTACTGTTATTTGTTTCACAAAATAAATAATAATAATGTAATTTAGTACCCAGTCCATTTTTATGTTTCCCCACTTACTTCAGAAATACTTTAATGTGCTTGTTCTTTCAAATCAGAGTCCAGCAAGGTTTGTGTATTGCAGAGTACATTTTAAAAACCAGGTTTTAAGTTTTCATTGTAAAATGTGTATGTTATCTTTTAAAGTAAACTGTTACACCCTAGGATGGAAAATATATTTGCTTTTTGTTTATGCCATTAGTTCTGCTATTGTTTGTGTTGCACAGGAATTAATTGAATTCTCTTTTTTTCTGGACCTAGAAAAAAGTTTTGAAATTCATTCAGTTAGGGTCCCATCAAGAAAGTGAATAATTAGAATAGTTCAAGGAAAGTTTAATGAAAGGATTAATCAGGGTAGAATGGCATAAGATTGTAGAATGGTGTAAGGAAACAATCAGATTAAGCAGTACTCCAGAGTTCACAACTTCAAGGCTATTGTCACCTCTAAGCCTGAATGGAGGCCAGGAAGTAAAGGTTATTGGAATCTAGAAGAGGAAAGAATGGCCTAGAGGAGCTGAGTCCCTTGCCAAAGCCAGTTAGGGGGCCTTGCATGGAAAGAGCTGGGAGGAAAGTATACTAAGCTCATTTTCTTCCTTTCCTGCTGTTGGGAGAGGAGAAGGGTGGAGAATGATCTGAGGGAAAATAGAAGACATCCAGTCCAGAAATAAGTTAAATTGATGTTTATATTTCAACTCTTTCAGTTTAGTGTGTACTTTGAAATAGTATGGAACTTTTTCCTCTTACTTTTTAGTAAACATAGTGGATGTGACAGAATCATTCCTTTAACTGTGAAAGAGCCTAATGATTTAAGGAACATTATTTTAACATTATTATGAGACTGGCAATTCTTTGATAAAATCAGTCCTTTTAGAATCTTTGTTCTCCTGAATCATAAACTTTTTTCCCATCAGAATGGCAGTTTCTCATTAGCAAAACAAATTAATTTTGATCTGTGAACCTGAAATGACTAATTCTGGATGGGGTAGTTTTCTTAGTCTAGAAGGTTTAGAAGAAATCAATAAGGCAAAAGTGGATGGTTTTAACTCCCATAAACATTTTAAACTTATACATAGCCAAAAAGAAGTAACCAAAATAGATGGGAACTATTTGTAACAAGTAGAACAAGCAGTATTTAATTACTTTTTTGTGTGTGTATAAAAAAGAAAAAAGAAAACAAAACTAGGGAAAAAAGCCATTTTTAATTAAGAAATCGCTGGAGCGGTTTGGCAAAATTGGAACCCCAGTATTGTAGGAGTAACGTTTTCATTCCCTTGAATGAAGACAGGACGTTAGGGTTGGACCTGTAGCCTGTCACCTCTCATCTCTCTCCTGCAGAAGGGCCAGAAGTGCTTCCTGTGTCAGGGCTCTCTGTGGAGTGGTCTGGGGCACTTCCGTTACCCACGTAGTGTAATTATGGAAGCTGAGATGTGGAACAGCTCTCCCAGTTTGGGTTTGTTTTGTTTTGCTAAATACTGTGTCATTTTGGGGGGTATTGGTTTGGAAGTTAACTGATGATTTAAAGCAAAGGAATGAACTGTTGATCATAAATGACTAAATAATGATAATTTCATTTTTCCAGGACGGATGGGAGTTTTGTGGTTCATGATATACCTTCTGGATCTTATGTAGTGGAAGTTATTTCTCCAGCGTACAGGTTTGATCCTGTCCGAGTAGATATCACTTCAAAAGGCAAAATGAGGTAAGGACAGCTGATTTAATTTTTACCAAAGGCTAGGCTCCTGAATACCTCATTATATATTCCTATCAGAGTTTATAGTTAAGGTTGAAAGGTTTCTTATTTAAACTGCAGGTATTCCTTAAAACATTTAAAGCATCCTTATATTGCCCACTCCAGTATTCTTGCCTGGAAAATCCCATGGACTGAGGAGCCTGGTAGGCTATAGTCCATGGGGTCACAAAGAGTCAGACACGACTGAGCGACTACACTTTCACTTTATATTGTTCTAATTTGAGCATTGATAATATTGTACAGTTGAACTGTCTCCTGCTCTGGNTTTAAAGCATCCTTATATTGCCCACTCCAGTATTCTTGCCTGGAAAATCCCATGGACTGAGGAGCCTGGTAGGCTATAGTCCATGGGGTCACAAAGAGTCAGACACGACTGAGCGACTACACTTTCACTTTATATTGTTCTAATTTGAGCATTGATAATATTGTACAGTTGAACTGTCTCCTGCTCTGGCTTAATATTTAATTTAAAACTCCTGATATGACTATATAGAGAAGAGGTAAGATTACTTACTATAGGAGCAAAACACTGTGAAAGTTTTAATTGAAATGCAGTTATTAAAGTTGGAAATAATTTAACTTTTCTAAGTTGAAAATACTTATCATTTGTTTTTCATTGGGATATTTTGATAATTTCATGGAGTTTATTTCAAAATGAGGATCATAATGAGAAAAAGTACAGTATTAGAGGCTGGAGGACAGGAAAAAGTTTTAGAATTTCCAAGTAGATGAACACGTGCTTTGAAGTCGAGTGAAAACTTTGGACTAATTCAGGCTCTAATTCTGGAATACCACAGACCCCTTCCAACTTAGAATCAGTTGTGTAGGTGTCCACAGTGTTCAGATTCAGCCTTCTGCTGCTACAAGCCCAGTTGATTGTTTGTTATTAGTCTCGTGCCAATAGCGCTGTCTTTGGTGTAATCTGACCAGCAGGTATAGGAAGCCGTTTTCTTGCTTGTTTGCTTTATTGAGCTGTAATTGACAAGTACCAAACAATTTAAAATGGTAATATCTCTTCTTTGTTTGAGCTTTCACAAAATTACTTCGTGTTGCTGTGATAAATCTTTCCAGGTAGCTCAGTGGTAAAGAATCTGCCTGCCGATGCAGGAGACTCAGGAGTCCCGGGTTCATTCCCCAGGTTGGGAAGATTCCCTGGAGAGGAAATGGCGACTCACTCCAGTATCCTTACCCTGGAAAATCCTATGGACAGAGGAGCCTAACGGGTTGCAGTCCACAGGGTTGTAAAGAGTCAGACACAACTGTGCAACTAAGCATGCATGCAGTAATTAAGAAGAGGTCACGCAAAGGCAAAAATAATCTGGGGGTTAGAGGAATGGTATTTTATTACCGACCTTTTCTTCACATGCCTAGCATATTTAGGTTGATTTGTGGAGACCTCAGATTGAGTTGATGTCAGAGAGGTGTTTGGTTTGTACCATAATAATTATATTGGAATTAACGTTTACTCCTAAAATGCTTTCCTTCTTCCTGTACTTTTTTTTTGATTATTGAACATTTTAAAAGTATAATATGTAAATATGCTGTAATTAAAATAGTCATATGTTGAACTTTATATCATACATCCTTTATATCAGCTGTATATTAGTTCATTGATGTCAGCTCCCAATAATGGATAGGGAGAGTTTTCTTTTTCTTCTTTTAGCATGTGTAGTGAGCACAGTTATTCTGTCTAATTTAAATTCTTAGTATTATTATGAAACCAATAATGCTATGCTATTGGTATGCTATGCTGTGAAACGCGATTCTATGAAAAATAATTATTTAGAAACAAATTACTTTCTCATTTACTTTTGAAGTTAAGTTGTTGTCTTAGAATATTCTACTTTGTCCAGGTTCTAATATTTCTTGCTATTTGCTGGCTACTCAGAGCAAGGGTAAAACTTGAGTAATATCCTGCAAATATGTTTATAAATATTTTGGGGGTAATAAATGGATTGTTTCAAAGTAACTGAACCTCATTAGCTATTGACTTTCTCATGTCCTTTTAGAGGCATAAAATTTTAAAAATATATATTTATATATAAAGCTAGTATGTTCATATCTAAACTGTAAAGAACATATCATGACTTTTTTATATTTTAGGATTGCAAGTGTAGACATGGAGAGGGGCTTGTAGATTTACCATATGCACTTTATATAAGTTTGAGAGTCTTTAAGGGGTTCAACCCCTTGTTGGAGAATTAAACTACAAGCCGAGTGGCCAGACCAGACAGACAAAAAGCTGAATACTGGAGGGAATGAGAGTTGTTAAAACGGGACATTTGTTGATTAAAAACTGTAATTTATTTTTACTTATTCTTTTTACTTTGAATTTTGAATAAAGCTGTTGTTCAGTTGCTAAGTCATGTCTGACTCTTTGCAACCCCATGGAATGTGGCACAGCACATTTCCCCGTCCTTCACTATCTCCTGGAGTTTGCTCAAATTGATATCCATTGAGTTAATGATGCCATCCAACTGTCTCATCCTCTGTTGCTCCCAACTCTTGCCTTCAGTTTTTCCCAGCATCAGGGTCCTAATGAGTCAGCTTTTCACATCAGATGGCCTAAGTATTGGAGCTTCAGCTTCAGCACCAGCCCTTCCAATGAATATTCAGGGTTGATTTCCTTTAGGGTTGACTGATTTGATCTCCTTGCTGTCCAAGGAGTCTTCTCCAGCACCACAGTTCGAAAGCATCAGTTCTTAGGAGTTCAGCCTTCCTTATGGTCCAGCTCTCACATCCATTTATGACTACTGCAAAAACCATAGCTTTGACTATATAGACCTTTGTCTGCAAAATGATGTCTCTGCTTTTTAATACGCTGGGTAGGTTTGTAATAGCTTTTTTCCAAGGAGCAAGCATCTTTTCATTTGTGGCTGCAGTCACCATCCTCACTGATTTTGGAGCCCAAGAAAATAAAATCTGCCACTGTTTCCATTTTTACTCCATCTGTTTGCCATTAAGTGATGGGACCGGATGCCATGATCTTAGTTTTTTGAATGTTGAGTTTTAAGCCAGCTTTTCCACGCTCCTCTTTCACCCTTATCAAGAGGCTCCATTAGAGTGGTATCGTCTGCATATCTGAGGTTGTTGATATTTCTCCGGGCAGTCTTGATTCCTGCTTGTGCTTCATCCAGCCCAGCATTTGCATGATATTCTCTGCATATAAATTCAATGAGTAGGGTGACATGCAGTCTTGATGTGTTCTTTTCCCAATTTGGAGCCAGTCCGTTGTTCCATGTCCAGTTCTAACTGTTGCTCCTTGACCTGCATGCAGTTTTCTCAGGAGACAGGTCAGGTGATGTGGTATTCCCATCTGTTTGAGAAGTTTCCACAGTTTGTTGTCATCCACACAGGCTTTTATGTAGTCAGTGATGCAGAAGTAGATGTTTTTCTGGAACTCTGTTGCTTTTTCTATGATCGAATGGATGTTGGCTATTTGATCTCTGGTTCCTCTGCCTTTTCTAAATCCAGCTTGTACACCAGAAAGTTCTCGGTTCAGGTGCTGTTGAAGCCTAGCTTGAAGGTTTTGAGCCTTACTAGTGTCTGAAATCGGAGAAGGCAATGGCAGTCCACTCCAGTGTTCTTGCCTGGAGAATCCCAGGGATGGGGGAGCCTGGTAGGCTGCCATCTATGCGGTCGCACAGAGTCGGACACTACAGAAGCGACTTAGTAGCAGCAGCGTATGAAATGAGTGCAGTTGTTTGGTAGTTTGAACATTATTTGGCATTGCTTTTCTTTGAGATTAGAATGAAAATGGACCTTTTCCAGTCCTGTGGCCACCACTGAGTTTTCCAAATTTGCTGGCATATTGAGTGCAGCACTTTCACAGCATCATCTTATAGGATTTGAAACAGCTCAACTGGAATTCTATCACCTCCACTAGGTTTGTTTGTAGCGATGCTTCCTAAGGCCCACTTAACTTTGCACTCCAGGATGTCTGGCTCTAGGTGCGTGACCACACCGTCATGGTCCGTCATGGTTATCTGGATCATGTAAGTAAGACCTTTTTTGTATAGTTCTGTGTATTCTTGCTACCTCTTCTTAGTATCTTCTGCTTCTGTTAGGTCTTTGCCATTTCTGTCCTTTTTTGTGCCCATCTTTGTATGAAATGTTCCCTTAGGTATCTCCAGTTTTCTTGGAAAGTCTTTCCCAATGTATTGTTTTTCTCTATTTCCTTGCATTGTTCTCTTAGGAAAACTTTCTTATCTCACCTTGCTATTCTCTGAAACTCTGCATTCAGTTGGGTGTATCTTTCCTCTTTTGAATAAAGTAGTCTAAGCAGTTAGAAATATTTTCCTAAAACACAAAGTTTTGTTCACCTTTTCACCTTGGATAAAGAGTACTACCTGCTTTAACTTTTAAGGACTGGTTGCAGCAGTGGGATTCATATTTGCAGATTTATTCCTGATGATTGGATACTTGAAGCATAGCTTAGAAAAAAGGCCCTTATCAGTTTAATAATTGGGGGGTGGGAGACAAAGAAGGACTTATATAAGATACTAATATCCTTGACCAGTGTTTTGTAAGTGTGCATGATAAATTAGTTTCAAATAAATGGGACTTCCATTTCTGACATTTTGGCCAAATGAAAAATTTTAGAAATGCTGGATAAAACATGATAAAAATTTCCTTTTAAATGTATAATTCCCCCAAAAGTAAGGGAACTCCCCAGAGAATAAACTGCTTTCCCACTTGGGGGATTTGTTATTCTCTCACCAAAAGGCTTAGATTTTATTAGCAGTGTGTAGATGGAAGGCAGGCTTTGGGTATGCTAGGAGTCAGTCAGACTAGAGACTTGGTTCCCGCCTTTTCCCTTGGCCTGAAATCCAAGAGATCAAATTCCCAACCTGGCCCTGGCTTTTGGAGGGAAAAATCTATCCTAAAAATTGATAGTCATACCCTCATTGAAATTTGGGGTATGCACCTATTACTTCCTGCGTGATCCAAAAAATTCCAGTCTGAAAAATTAATAAGATGGTCCCTGGTCATAATCCTGGACTCCTGGCAGAGACAAGTGCATAACCTCTCTTGAGGCAGATACTCTCTGTCCACACCCACACATAAGTAAAGTCTATTTAACTTATAAAAAATACCCAAGAAAACAATGTCCATGGAGTTAGGAGATGACTCAGACCTCTGATAACTCTAATTTTATCTGTTTGTTTATTTCTTTTGGGCTGTGCTGTGCCTTTTTATTGTGGGGGCTTTTCTCTAGTTGCAGCAAACGGGCTACTATCTAGTTGTGGTGTGAGGGCTCCTCAGTGCAGTGGATTCTCCTGTTGTGGAGCACCAGTTCTGGGGCTCAAGGGCTTCAGTAATCGCGCCTCCTGGGCTCTAGAGCACAAGCTCAGTGGTTGTGGCACTCGGGCTCAGTTGCCGTATGGCATGTGGGATCTTCCCGGATCAGGGATGAAGCCCTCCAGCCCTAGAGCTGGTGCTCCGCAACAAGAGAAGCCTCTGTCGTGAGAAGCCTGCTCGGCAATGAAGACCCAGCACAGGATCCCCTGCCCCCTCCGCCCCCGCCATAGAAGAATGAAATGGTCTAACACTTGTCTAATAGAAGCTCCAAAGGGAAACGATAAGAGGAGATGAGGGAAGCAGTTTTTAAAAAGTACACTGAAATATGTGTGGACATGGGTGATTAAAATTCATAACATGTCTGATAAAAATATGTTGCCACCTATGGCACTGTTGTAGGACTTTCTTGAATCATGTTTTTCTTGCAGAATACGCTTTGCAGTTAGGTATACCCCATAATGCATATCAGACAATCAAAAATTCTAACATTTTTATATATTTATAGCAAAATAAGTTTATTATTAAATAAAGTCAAAGAGCTTTAGAGCTGGAAGAATTCCAGAAGAACTTCTGGTATAACGAGAAACATTAAGAACTTAAGACTTGCAAGCCTAGGTATTAACAGATCTATAACTAGAAACTAGGTCTCTTGGTTCCAAATCTAGTTTCTTCTCTACATTTTGCTAAGTATTTTAGACATATATGAAGCTACTTTGATCAGATTTTCAAGATCAAAAATTAAAATGCCAAAGCATTCTGAAAAAAACTAAAGGTAATTAAGGCATTGCTAATATATTATAAGCAGTTCTTTTAACTAATAATAGTTGTAATAGTATTACTGATGCTTTTTTTAATCTTGCTTTATCAGAGCGAGATACGTGAATTACATCAAAACATCAGAAGTGGTCAGACTGCCCTATCCTCTCCAAATGAAATCTTCAGGTCCACCTTCTTACTTTATTAAAAGGGAGTCTTGGGGCTGGACAGACTTTCTGATGAACCCAATGGTATGTATCAGGCTATAATAAAGCACCTTTACTAATCTCTAATTTGCTTATAGGCAATTGAAAAACTAACCCTGTGATAGGAAAGCTGGGATCAAATTGTTGGATGAAAGGATTATTGTGACTAGTTTATGAATTTCAAGAAAATAATAGCTTTGAGAATACATAATGAAAAAAATAGTATCAAGAATGGCATGGTAGATTTGACATAGGAATGTGCAGCAGAAATTAGATAAATAGTTTAAAATTCACATAGAATGAATATGTGGTAAGTCTCCATAGGGTTGCAGAGAGTCAGATCCGACTGAGCAGCTAAACACACACACAGTCATGTGATAAGTCACACATGTAATAAGTCATGTGATAAGTCACATGTGTGGTAAGTCACACATGGAGTTAGCTCTCCTTCATACTACCTGCATATTAGACCATTGATGAATGTGCCATCACTTAATAAATTGCCCTTTTGATGGGACACATACTTTTTTTTTCCTCTCTCTTTTGAATATGGAATGAACAGAAAAGTTATTCTGTGATATTCTAAGTACTTGGTATTTTCCTGAAATGATATTATGGTATCCACTAATATAAAATTCTAATAGCATAATTCTTTCGAAAAAAGTTAACTTTTTTTTCCTTTGCTGTTTTTGAAACTTGAATTATTACCTGAGAATTATCTAAGTGTTAATCATATTTTTTGATGGTAGCTATTTAGATCACAAGTAGGGATGTTTCAGGCTGTACATCCTTTGAGAGGAATAAATTAGTACCTGGAATCTGCAGTTAGGCCTGAAGAAGCAGAAGGGTAGAATGGATGGACGAAATCAGTAGTGAGACTCCAAAGCTAATTGAGAAATATATTCCATGTTCTCATTTCTGAAATTTCCATGGGAACGTATATAGTACGAGAAGATCCTAGGTCATTTTTTAAAACTTGTCTGCTATACTAGTTGCCTAGCAATATATTGTACGTTAGAAGGGGGATATTTTGTTTTCTCCAAAAACCGCAAGTCGTCTGGAAAAAGCTCAGCTGGTCATCACAATTACCAGTCTCAGTGACACACTGCAGTTTGAAGAAAGTGAACAAATAGTTCTGTTTGCAAACTGTGTTAAATAAAACTCTGAACTCTGCAAAATGATAGCACAGATATGAAGCGAGGTGTCTATATAAGTCCGCACAAACTTATAGATAAAGCTCTTACATTACAACAGTGCACCTTGCTGTCAGCAGGGCTCATTCAATAGAACTGAAGTGGTGACTGCTAGTTTTATTCTGTTTACAGTATTTAATTCCATCATTGGCTGTTAAGTTCAGATTTTGTACTACGGTTAAGTGGGAAAAACATTTTCTGATTTTTTTTTCTTTCACAGGTAATGATGATGGTTCTTCCATTATTGATATTTGTGCTTCTGCCCAAAGTGGTCAACACAAGTGATCCTGACATGAGGCGGGTAAGATGATTGAACCATGTTCTGATGCCTGGTCATCCATTGTGGCTGAATGGCTTGCATTTGTCCAGCTTTATCCTAATTCCCAAGCCAAATTCATCTACAGGTTGTGTTGATACAGTATTATATGTTTCTGGTATTTAATTGTTTCCATTGGACCAGATAAATTCAGTTGGATCTGTCTGATAAAAGCCTGGATCTCTTCATATAATTAAGACATTTTATTTAGTACTTGCTTCTTTGTGCCTCACTTGTTAAATAGTTGAAATGCATAATGATTCTCATATACCTAATCTAAATATTTCACTAAATGGTAGCTTTTTATAATCTACCTTTATTTTATAAAGTTCTTCAGAGTATACACCTTTAGCTTATATGTTCAGATACACAAAAGAAATATGGATAAACCACAGGAGAAAAATAGAATAGTGGTTTTCAAACTCTTCTACAAGATCATACTGTTTGGTGAGGGGGCTAGGAGTTGCCAAGGAAGATGCTTCAAATTTAGTGCCACCATCTCATGTCTTTTAAATATTGGCTTCTGTATAAAATCTTCAGAATTGAAAAAAAAATTATCTTCACCCCAAACCATCAACATACATCTCCTGAATTCCAAGTTTTTCTGTTGTATTTAATATACTGATGTGTTTACACCTATTGATTACTGAATAAATATTTATTATCAATTTTTAGGTTCTGATTACAGGGGAGACAAAGATGGGTTATATGTCGTCTCTGTTGTCAACAAGCTCAATTAAATATAGGAAATAGAATGGATTTATAAAGCACTCTTCTTTCCACCAGAGGATTGTGTGTGTGTTTTAAATGGAAAAATAAGCTATCCATAAATAAAAATGTCTGCTGAGGTACTAGGTGATTAAGTTCTGTAAAGGCATATATCCCATGCTGGAATGGCAAAAAAAAACTTCATGAAAGAAGAACGCTTTATGATGTTTGAAAATGTTTTATTGCTTGATTTTGGCGTCTTTGCCTCAGTGTTGGTTGGAAAGTGTACCTCCTATATCCTTGTATCTGTTAAGGCAGTTAACTCTCTGTGGTATCAACAGAAGGAAGCATTAGAAGTCACACTGGGTTAAAAATTCATTTCTTGCAAAATGCTTTTCACATAGTATGCAGTATAAAAAGTTGTTCATTCAAGAGCTTCAGAATTGAACAGATTCAAAAATAGAGTTGATATATTTTTGCAGAGATTCAAAACCTGTTATCATATACATTTAATTCTTGATTACTATGGGATGTTAATATATCTCATTTATATTTATAATGTTTCTTTTCCTGGTCTTATTTAACGCATTTTCTCCTTGAAAACTCATATATAAATTCTACCTTTGGGGAGAAAGCCCTAGCTAATAATTGAATTAAAAACTCAATTTTAAGTGATAGATAATAGGGTATTTCCTATTTTTTTTCCATGTCTGAACCAATACAATTATGAGCTCACTTTTGTAATGTCACATGAAATTCAAATAAAGCAGACATTAATATTGTCAAAAGTGGAACAGTACTTTAGAGATTGTTGGCCCAGTAAGGAGTAGGATAGAAACCCCAGAATAAAAGTACTATTTTCTTAGGTCCTGCCAGTGATGGTAACATTTTAACATTTGTGTTGCTTGCTTGAGATGCTGTAACTGAGATCAGTCAAGTCATATAGTGTTCATAGATTTACTAAGGCCCTTAGGAATCAAGTCTTGGAAATACTATAGTTACCTTCAAACTTTTCTGATAGCTTAATACATAGTTAAAGATTGATATTCTAGTTAAATGCATCTAGAAGAAGCATGAGTTTAAAAATACTTGTTTAAACAAAGTATTTTAATCAGAAAACAAAATAAGGTGGCAGGAATATAATCACATTATGTCCATTATCAGAGAAAATCCTCTTTACAAAAACATAAATGGAATCAAACCCCAGGCAACACTTCTGAACATTTACTGAGGATCAGAATGCTGAGTGATCCAAGGAGGGCATGAAGCTGGTTTCGAAATGCTGTTGGGTGTGACATTGCGTCATTGCTCAGAACCAGTACCTTTTTCGTTTCTCTCCTCCTTTCTTAATGGAAGTGTTAGTTGCTGGATGACTTGAAGGATCCCTGGGTCTTTCATAGCAATGTGCTTTGTCTTCCCACAGGAGATGGAGCAGTCAATGAATATGCTGAATTCCAACCACGAACTGCCTGATGTTTCTGAGTTCATGACAAGACTCTTCTCTTCAAAATCATCTGGCAAATCTAGCAGTGGCAGCAGTAAAACAGGCAAAAGTGGGGCTGGCAAAAGGAGGTAGTCAGGCAGGCCAGAGATGGCATTTGCACAAACACAGTAACACTGGGTGGCATCCATGTCCTGAGGGAAAAGCGTGTGAAGCAACTACTGTAAACCTGAGTCATCCTTAAAGTTGGTCTCTTATAACTGCTATGTGTGATAACTCTTTAGCACATGTTTTGTATTTGGTACACAAGGAAACCCAGCTTTCATCCTTTGTCTGTATGAGGTCAATAATGATGTCACTGAATTAATTACAGTGTCCTATAGAAAATGACATTAATAAATTATATGAAGTACGATACATTATGTATATTAAAATAAGTCTTAATCCAGAGATAAGGTTATCTTGTCATTTTTTTTCACTGTAATGTTTCCTTTATTCCTTACAGTTTTCTTCTGTCTTTCATTATCTGAGGCTTGAACTTAACCTTTCCTGTTTAAAAAGAGTGCTTGGTGTTTTTAGAACAGCATGCACCATGGGTTTCTTTGTAACTAGACTGTTTAAAATTCTTAGTCCTGCCCTATAGTTTTAACATTCCTTGATATTTGAAATAGAACCACATGTTCCTGATGTAGTTTTAATTTTTATTATTACAAGCTGGTTTCAGAGTGTGGATGTATGAATTAGAGTGGATGTTACCAATTTTTAAATTCTGGTTACCATCTGTGGTTTCATTTTACAATTACTGAACATCAGCTCTATACTGTGATTCAAGGTAAGATACAGAGATGGATAATACCCAATGCTTGTCTTCAATAGAGCTTATTATGTGTGGAGGAAACACAAAATAACAGAGAGTGAGTGGCCAGGGGAAAGAAGTGCAGGAGTAGGAGAGCCTTATAGAGTCTGAGGATGGAAAATCAACCTCACAGCTCCATGTTGTCATGTCGGTAGTACAGCAGAGGTCCTTACAAATCCTCCCGTCTTCCCCATTATTGATTCTCAGAGGTACTGGAATATAAATTACTACTTTGCAGTTAGGAGTATCTCAAAACCAAGGAATACGTCAAGGCTGTATATTGTTACCTGCTTATTTAACTTATATACAGAGTACATCATGAGAAACACTGGGCTGGAAGAAGCACAAACTGGAGTCAAGATTGCCGGGAGAAATATCAATAACCTCAGATATGCAGATGATACCACCCTTATGGCAGAAATTGAAGAGGAACTAAAAAGCCTCTTGATGAAAGTGAAGGAGGAGAGTGAAAAAGTTGGCTTAAAGCTCAACATTCAGAAAATGAAGATCATGGCATCTGGTCTCATCACTTCATGGGAAATAGATGGGGAAACAGTGTCAGAGTTTATCTTTGGGGGCTCCAAAATCACTGCAGATGGTGATTGCAGCCATAAAATTAAAAGACGCTTACTCCTTGGAAGAAAAGTTATGACCAACCTAGATAGCATATTGAAAAGCAGAGACATTACTTTCCCAACAAAGGTCCATCTAGTCAAGGCTATGGTTTTTCCAGTGGTCATGTATGCATGCGAGAGTTGGACTGTGAAGAAAGCTGAGCGCCGAAGAATTGGTGCTTTTGAACTGTGGTGTTGGAGAAGACTCTTGAGAGTCCCTTGGGCTGCAAGGAGATCCAACCAGGCCATTCTAAAGATCAGCCCTGGGGTTTCTTTGGAAGGAATGATGCTTAAGCTGAAACTCCAGTACTTTGGCCACTTCATGCGGAGAACTGACTCATTGGAAAAGACTCTGATGCTGGAGTGATTGGGGGCAGGAGGAAAAGGGGACGACCGAGGATGAGATGGCTGGATGGCATTACCAACTCGATGGACGTGAGTTTGAGTGAACTCCGGGAGATGGTGATGGACAGGGAGGCCTGGCGTGCTGCGATTCATGGGGTTGCAAAGCGTCAGACACGACTGAGCGACTGAACTGAACTGATGGCAACTTTTCTTTTGGATCGTTTTAATTTAAAGAACTCTCATGTCACAGTATTGCTTCTAGTAGGGCTCCTATCTTCTCCTATTAAAGACCCCCCTGTTGCTTTCTTAGGATTATTAAGTTTAAAAAAAACAAAGATTGGTTCTAAACTCATTTTCCTTCTTACAATAGGTACCATTGTTCATTAAAAATTTTTTTTTAATTTATTCATTTATTTATTTTGGCTGTGCTGGGTCTTTGTTGGCCATTGTTCATTTTGAAATGAGGCATTTGAGTTTTCTTTTTAAAAGATAAGTTAAAAACAAAGAATCTCCTGGCTGTCCAGGGGTTAGGACTCTCAGGTTCAGTCCCTGGTTGGGGCTCTATATCCTGCATGCCATGTGACTTGGCCAAAAAAAAAAAAAAGTTCTGATTCAGGACATTTTAAAAACTGTATCTCTGATTATATTACATACACTAAAGTTACCACACTAGTTAAGCTATGAATGAATAAGGTGAATGAACTGGGTAATGGAAGAACTGCTGCTGCTGCTAAGTCACTTCACTCGTGTCCGACTCTGTGTGACCCCATAGACGGCAGCCCACCAGGCTCCCCCATCCCTGGGATTCTCCAGGCAAGAATACTGGAGTGGGTTGCCATTTCCTTCTCCAATCCATGAAAGAGAAAAGTGAAAGTGAAGTCACTCAGTCTGTCCGACTGTTAGCGACCCCATGGACTGCAGCCCACCAGGCTACTCCATCCATTGGATTTTCCAGGCAAGAGTACTGGGGTGGGGTGCCATTGCCTTCCCCGAATGGAAGAACTAGGTCTTTTAAAATAATTATTTATTGAAATAGCTAAAATATCAGAGCATGAGTTGAATTAAAGTTGCAGTTCAAAAGAGCCAGAATATAGTAAGGGTCATAGTTGTTTGGCCAAAAATTACGTTCAAAAGTTTGAAAATTTGGATTGTCAGAATTTGCACATGGAATACGTGATAAGCTAGAAATTAGAAAGTACTTCCATGCTAATTAAAAAAGTATATGTGATTATTTTATATAGATTTTAACACAATCTGAACATAGTATAAATATATATACCCCTTATATTACAGAATGGTTGTATATGAAAATTTTATCTTTGCACAGACCCTTCATCAAATACTTAGTGTGCTTACAGGTACAGAAATGATGGTATATTATTAGACAATATGGAGTTGAGTGCAAAGAGCCCCTGTTGAGTTGCTCACTTGCTTTGTGACTTTGGGCAAGTCAGGTTCCCACTTTGAACCATCTCTTGTCCTGTTCATTGTGTTTCCAACATTGAGCATTCAGACACATAATAAATGTTTGTTGAATGAATAAATGGGCCTCAAGTTTCCTCATCTGTAAAACTGAGAGATTTGGATTAGACCTGTAAATTCCTTTTCAGACCCAAAATTCCAATATAATTTTAACCCAGTTATTATTATTTCTTACCCTTAAGAACGGTATGATTTGTGCCAACTTTTTCTCTTTTTACTTCCTTGGGTTCTTTTTGCTATTTCCCACATGGAGACTTATGTTTCTCTTTTTTAAAAGTATTTCTTAGATTCAGTTTACATTTATCTCCTTTTAAATATAACCTTTGTGGTTAAAAATTTTTCACTTCTGCTAAATTAAACCTGAATAGCAGCTTTGTGCAAAACAGATCTTAGTTGCCCATTCTTGTCAGGAAGTTCTGAGTACCTGGGATTTATCAACAGCTCCCAGATTTTCAGTTTTTTAGGAGTCAAAACCTCAGGACTCATCTTGAGTCTGGTTAACATTTTGAAAAAATTAGGTATTTTACCTAACATGCCCAAAGTAGTAAAGTATGTAATCATTTTGTTCTTATGTTTCCTCTGACAGGAGAGAAGAGCAACCATCCAGTATACTTTTCAGTAACTGGAAGGGTTTCAAGGTCCCGAAGAGGTCAATAATGACAAAGGAGACCTTTTTCATTTAAGTAGTTACTCAAACTTGCAGAAAGTTTGGGGGTTTTTTTGTTGGTTTTTTGTGTGTATGTGTTCAACTAAAAAAATCTATTAAAAATATTTTTATTAAATATCTTAAAGAAAAAACTGAAACAACTATTTTCATTTTTAAAACTTGCCTTCCAGGTCACATAGTCACATTTTTGCATGGTTATGATCAACTGCTTAAAAACTGGGCAAAAACTCATCTTTTAGGATGGCTTATATATGCATTGTGTATTTTAACCCAATAAAATTCTGTTAAGCACTAACTTCAGAGAACACAGTAGAAACTGGTGACCCAGTCTTTTAGTGCTATTCAAAGAGCATGTCGAGGCAGGACCTAGTTGTGCTCTCCTTTTAGCATTTTAGGTGTGATTATTGTTACCCAAGTCAATTATTATTTTAATTTGTAAAACAATATGGGAATATCCAATTGGTATAAGTACTTATAATTATTTAGAGAACTTGAGAATGGTAGATTTTGCCAAATTCATATATTGCCTATAAATTATAGACATTGTTTTAATACTCCTGAAAAAGAAAGATGAAATACTAAAGTAGCTATTTTAGGGGAAAATTCCCCCTCCCCCAAGTAGCACCTAGTATTAGCTTGTCTCCTTTCCCACAGTAACAACTTTATCATGGGAGCATAGGGAACTGAAACCTTTCACAATGCCTTCAGTCAGGTAGGATTCGGCTAGCCTGGGCAAACCTGGGAAGATGGAGGAGTAAATAATGTTAGGTGGTAAACAAGAGGGATGGGCAGAGCCAAAAAACTAGCTGTGCACGGCACTTCCAACAGGAAACTTTGACAAGCATTTACTTGCACTAAAATTTATAAACTAGTAATGATTGAAGATTCATGTCTATATCTCCTTAGGTAATGCTGAAATAAAAATTTTCCATATATATATATATACCTATATGTATGCCTATATATATATAAAGTAATTCCACTCAATGAGCTCCTACTATATATATTTGGATATTTTAAAATATATTTGAACTGGGTTTGTCTCATACTAGGACTTCGATAAAACTGGTAGCGCAAAAAAATATATATATTTGAAATAACTAGTAAAGTTATAAAATCTTTAAATGATCATGAAAATTTGGCATGAAAATTAAGAAATGGAGTCATTCTTAAAAGTGTTGAGGTGATTCATAAGGGACTATGAGAAGATGTATAAGGAAAGCTTCCTTGCAATCACTGTTATGAAATCATGTGCATCATACATAGGAAAGAGAAAAAGTTCATTTTGTGCTTATCTCTCTATAGGCCTGGATGGACCTGTCTTCTCACCCATAGCTGATTGGACTGAGGTTGGGACTTGAGCCAGTCAGCTGGGTGGTACTGGATCAGAGAAGGTGGTATGTTGATCCTGAACTACAGGTAAGCAGAATCAATGGTCTAAGGAATCTGGCTCACAAAGAGCATGACATGCCCAACTGGGAGAAAGACCATGGTAACTCCAGAGACAGGGGGAGCAAATAGCTGCTGGACAGCGTTTCAAGTCTATGGAGGTTCTGTTGCTCTTGCAGGGATTCAGTGAAAGCCTCTTGAATCCCTTTCCGGACTATCTGCACCCTAACCCCTTACTTATCGTTTATTTAATTTGAAGGGTGCTGTGTCCAGCGTTAGCCTCTATAGTAAGATATATCGAGCAGGTCTAGAGAAAAGCTGCCAGGGATTAATATTCATACTTTTCTATACAAATGATTGTATACTTTAAGAAGAATTAAAAAGGCTATAATTTTTTAGTTTGGTAAAGAATGCTAAGGGGATTTTTCAAATGCTTAATAATCTTTCTAAAGCAAATTCTGATGAACTGTGTACCCCTCGGTAAAGTCTAAAAAAACAATATGGACTTAAATACAGCAAAAGGAATTAGTTTCTTGTGAAGAAGAGTTTGTTGGCATGGTAAACAAAATGGTGAAGTGCCAGTGATTTACTTTTCTCGGCAGTCTTAGAAAATTGGGCAAAAGTCACCTCTTAGGAGGGTTTATATATACACCAACTGGTCTCTTGGGCTTCCCTGGTAGCTCAGGTATCAAAAAATCTGCCTGCAATGCGAAAGACCCTGGTTCAGTTCCTGGGGAATTGTTCCCCTGGAGAAGGGATAGATTACCCACTCCAGTATTCTTGGGTTTCCCTGGTGGCTCAGACGGTAGAGAATCACCTGCAATGTGAAAGACCTGGGTTCGATCCCTGGGTTGGGAAGATCCCCTGGACAAGGGCATGGCAACACACTCCACTATGCTTACCTGGAGAATTCCTATGGACAGAGGAGCATGGTGGGCTTCAGTCCATGGGGTTGCAACGAGTCGGACACAACTCAGCATAGCACAGCACTGGTCTCAAACGTCTTCCTATCCCCCAAAGTAAATTACTTTATTCTCAGAATGTGAGGAATGGTAAAATTGATACATTATGGAGGATATCAACAAAATTGGACAGTGGGGAAGGGCAGAGGAAAATCTAAACTCTGACTATAGAAGTTCTCTTTCCTTTAATGTACATCTGTTGACTTGTCATCCAGCTTATGCCTGTAACTGGTTGTTCCCTGGGAAAGAGTACAATCCAAAGAAGTGTCATCCCAGCAGCTTTGTTTGTGCTGTGTGGCTCTGCTTTTGTGGGCCTGCCATCCGGGTTAGGCCATAGGCCAAAGGCTGTCTCTTGGGAATTTGAAATGAAAACTGAGGGATTAAAGAAGTAGTTTGCAACATATAAATTTGTAAGATGTTCATGGCTCGCTATTACACACACTACAGAAAACAGGTTCCAAGCTGAAGTGGAAGATGAATTCTAAGAACTGGGCCTTTGTTCAAATCCTTTCCTGAGGCCACTGTGTTCTTTACCTTCCATTCCCTGGATCTCTGCTACGTTGTCTGGAAGTGAAAGTGAAAGTCGCTCAGTTGTGTCTGACTTTTGCAACCCTATGTATTGTCGCCTGCCAGACTCCTCTGTCCGTGGAATTCTCCAGGCCAGAATAGTGGAGTGGGTAGCCTATCCCTTTCTCCACAGATCTTCCCAACCCAGGAATAGGACCAGGGTCTCCTGTCTAGTATAGTGTTTATGTGTTTTACTTAAGCTAGTTCCAATAGGTATCTATTATTTGAACCCATGTGTCCTAACTTATGTACTTTTCCAGAGCTGACTAAAATATCTCTAATCTACTGAAAGCCTTCTCCTTTTCCCTCAGTCAGTGAAAAATCGGTCTGTGTTGCCTCCATATCATCTTGAATGAATGAGTCACAAGGAACTTTCTGAGTTAAGGGAGAAATTGGGTGAACACATGTCCTTGTTTCATCAATTACTAGTTATATGATCTTAGAAAAGAAACCTTTCCAAGCCTCAATTTCATCAAATGTAAAATGGACTACAGATGTCATCTGTAAAATGAAGGAAATATCTACTTCATAAGTAAAAAACTGTTTAGAACACTTTATGTGTATTATCCCACTTAATATTTATACTAACCCTATTCATATGTGTTCAGTGAAAGCCTGTAGTTATTAACATTCTTAATGGCAATCCACTCCAGGACTCTTGCCTGGAAAATTCCATGGATGGAGGAGCCTGGTGGGCTATAGTCCATGAGGTCGCAAAGAGTTGGACGAGACTGAGTGTCTTCACTTTCACTTTTAATTTTCAGATGAGGAAACAAAGGTTAAAATTTTCCCAGACTCGGCAGCTGGTAACCTAGAGCAAATCCTGTTAGCCATTTCCTACAGTGCTTCTCTTACAAGCTAAACTGAAAAGACTAAAGATTCACACTCACGCCATCAGTACACAGCCTTACATCTATTCACTTGCACGCACTCTGCCTCCCTCTGCTGGCATGATCGGGGCACTTGCTTCTCTCCTTCCAAACACTCAGAGAAGAGGGTGGTGTAGTCAAGAGAAACTGACCTCCAGGAGAAAGCAGTTCTAGTCCTAATTTCTGGTGCCTAGAGCTTCAGAGACTGTAAATCTAAAGATCTTTCTTCAGATGCTGCAAACCTAAAGGTAAATGTGATGGCGTCAGTCCCTAGTTAAAAATCCTTTGTAGACTCTCTGTAGACCTCAAGATAAACCCTCTGACCATGGTCCATGCTGCTGCTGCTGCTGCTGCTGCTAAGTCACTTCAGTCGTGTCCGACTCTGTGTGACCCCATAGACGGCAGCCCACCAGGCTCCCCCATCCCTGGGATTCTCCAGGCAAGAATACTGGAGTGGGTTGCCATTTCCTTCTCCAATGCATGAAAGAGAAAAGTGAAAGTGAAGTCACTCAGTCTGTCTGACTGTTAGCGACCCCATGGACTGCAGCCCATCAGGCTACTCCGTCCATGGGATTTTCCAGGCAAGAGTACTGGGGTGGGGTGCCATTGCCTTCCCCGGACCATGGTCCATACAGACTCATTTCTTGTCACTTTCTTCCTGCATGAACCTTGAGTTTTCCTCATTTCCCTACTTTAAGTTCTACATGAGTGCTCACCTCTGGGCCTTTTTATTTCTTCCTCTGAACTCTCTACCTCTCCCCTACCCCTGTCTCTTGTCTACTTCTTAGATTTTCTTTAGGACTTAGTGTGGAAATCACCCTTGACGAAAGTCTTCCAGAGGCCCCTAGGGCTTGGATAAGTGAGTGAAGTCGCTCAGTCGTGTCCGACTCTTTGTGACCCCGTGGACTGTAGCCCTCCAGGCTCCTCTGTCCATGGGATTCTCCAGGCAAGAATACTGGAGTGGGTAGAGCCATTATTTTTTTGGTTCCTTTTCACACCTGTGCTTACACCATTATAGAATTTCATTTTCTGGGACCACCTTTTTACTTCTCTGACTTCCCTCTCTGAATTCTAAGGTACCTGGATGGTAAAGTGCTAGTGATACAATAATCCTATCCTCAAGGAGGCGTGGGAAGACGCTAAATCCACTAACAGTTCTGTGGTGGCTGCAACATAAGGCGCCATCATTTTTAGGGATTCCCAACTCAAATCATCAAAGAGATCACAGACTCATGAATTAAGCTTCTACTTCTCAGGGAACCACACACGTACTAGCTATGCTGGAAAAAAACCACAAAACTCTGGAGCCTAACCTAGTAGTTATGTGCTCCTTCGATGTGCCAAAGTCTGTTAAGTGAGAGGACTCATCATTGAGCAAAATAGCATGAACTCTGGCTTTAGAGCTAGAGTTTAGCAGGACAAATGGACCTGAATAACCAAGCAGGTACATGTGTGTAATGAAGACCTTGATAGGTGATCCATGGAAAAGTCCTGGGTGCTATAAAAGCTCGTAACACGAGATGAGAGGGTAGAGGGCCAGTGTAGGACCACTTCTTTGAGAAAGTGACCTGTATGAAAGACTATATAGGAATTAACAAGGCTGAGCCTGAGAAGAAGGGATGAGAGAGAGGAGCTTCTCTGTGAACTGAGGTGGGAGGGAGGTCGGCCCCTGAAGGAACTGAAAGAGCCGTTAACTGGAGCACTTGTGGAGGAGGAGAGGGGAGGACCTGAAGAGGTGGCAGGACCTGGAGGCCTTGCAGGCTTGAATTTACCTTACCTTCTCAAAGATACCTCACTCCTCTCAAGACGAAAGGTAAGGGAAAACCCCGTGTATGGTGTTCCATGGTCACCCAGTGTGGCTGACTGTTGATAACCAGTGGGTAAAGAATATGCCTTCAATGCAGGAGATGCAGAAGACATGGATTTGATCCCTGGGTTGGGAAGATCCCCTGAAGGAGGGCATGGCAACCCATTCCAGTATCCTTGCCTGGAGAATCCCATGGACAGAGGAGCCTGGTGGGCTACAGTCCATGGGGTTGCAGAGCCAGGCGCAATTGAAATACACAAACTGCGGGATATGAAAATCACTGCCCAAAAGCCTGCACTCTAGTAGGAACCTCAAGGACCCCAAAACTTTTGAGANGCAACCCATTCCAGTATCCTTGCCTGGAGAATCCCATGGACAGAGGAGCCTGGTGGGCTACAGTCCATGGGGTTGCAGAGCCAGGCGCAATTGAAATACACAAACTGCGGGATATGAAAATCACTGCCCAAAAGCCTGCACTCTAGTAGGAACCTCAAGGACCCCAAAACTTTTGAGATAATAATGGAAGAAAAACAAGTCTTGGCTTCCCTCCTCACTTGCTTTCTGCCCACCTCTGACCCAACCTCATGTCTTTAAATGATGTGATCCAGCAGAGATCTCTGGTGTGAAACAGTTTCTCTTCATCCTCTTTGGCGACTGGTTGGAAGTGAAGTTTCTACTCTTCTTCAAGGCATCTCAGAGGACTCTGAGTTCCCAGTATGCTCTCAGCCCTCCCACTCCAAACCAGCTGCTTTCACTTTGAACCCGAGGCTCTTCTCTATCCTCACACATATTCATTTTATGTATGTAAGTATGTGTGTGATTGTGTGTATTTGATTTTGAAACTATCCTTGCAGGATCCTACTGGTACCTTCTCTAACTTCTGCATTCCTACCTGACCTCTACCTTAAGAAGGGATTGGATTATCGAATAGGAGGGTTAGACTATATCCAGACAGGGCAAGACTCCTTTCTGAAAGGCCTGGAAACCAAACTGAGGAAAAAGAAAAAGACCAAAGAATTACTTGAGAGCGTCTAAGTAAAATGTTGGATATAATGCATGCCAAACAGTACTTGGCAGCTTTGTGTGTTTTAAAATATCTGTTTCTGTACACAAGGAAAGGCCCTTAGATATTTAGCAGAGGTTATCTCTGGGTAGTCGAATTAATGATAATTTTTTGTTATTTGCTTATTTATTTCCCAAATTTTCTAAGCAATTATATTGTATTTTATTAATCACTATATCATAAAAATGACTATAAAACAAAACCTAGTATAGTTTTTTTTTTCCTGACTCTCCAAGATAGGCTCTACTTCTGGGTACAGAGGCTCCAACAAAAAGATTTTCCAGTCATTGTTATCTAGTTTTTCAGGGAGAAGAGTAGTCTTCCAAATCCCAGGTCAAAGCTGTCTTCCAGCCATAGTGTTTCCTACTATAGTCTACTGTAAACTACAACAGGGGGACTGGCCTGTAGTTAGTGCACCGTGGTCAGTAGTGTCATTAATTTTCACTGAAAATAGCTGGACTACAAACCTGTCTTTGGATATATATGGGATTGCTAAAAAAAAAAACCCCACCAACTCCCCAGTGAGTGATATTGGGGATAAATGGATTAAGTATGAGCAGCTCTTTGTTAGAGATGAGTCATTCCTTTGCTGGAATACCACTGAGATGCATTCATGCAGGATGACTCTAGAAAATCATTGCTGAAGTCTGGGAATTGAACTCTTTGGAGAACTACTCTTAGCAGGAGCCAAAGGGCATGTTCAAGGGACATATAAAGTAGGAAGAGGACCTTTTGAACAAATAGATTGCCGTAACTTCCCCTGTGGCTCAGCTGGTAAAGAATTCATCTGCAATGCAAGAGACCTGGGTTCTATCCCTAGGTTGGGAAGATCCCTTGGAGAAGGGAAAAGCTACTCCAGAATTCTGGGCTGCCTCATCTCCCTTGTCCTGGAGGGAAATGGAAGCATTTTAGTCATAGGAATTTTGTCAGCATTATTTCCTCTTAATTTGGTTATTGGTAAATGAAAGGAAAGGGGGAAATCACAAAGGTGACAAGGGGGATGTGTCTACGTTATGTGTCAATCCCTCTGCTCTTAGAAGGCCAGGCCACGTGAGTGAGTGTGTAATTTTTAACATAGATGGATCTAGAAACTCACTGAGACCATTTTCTTATTTAACACTTAGCCTTGGACTACTGTGTGGTTGCATTTCTTTAATATCCAGAATAAAGCTAGTACAGTACAGGAAAGCAGCCCAGTTCCCACATCCTTTGTTGTAATTCCAGTATTTACAGGAGACAATGGTATTTTCCTAGCTGGAGATTAGGTACAGATTTCACAATGACAGAGCCAAACATCAGCATCACCCTCAAAGGACATTCACCAAAGCAACAAAGCAGAAGCCAGGACTATTGACAAAATGCTTTAACCAAAAACTGTACTGAAAACAGATTCCTTGACAAGCCATCAAATTCACACTAAGGAGAAACAAACCACAATATTAGCAACATGGCAGCATCCAATAGGCAACTAATCAAGTCTGCACATAATTTACCACAGACAGAGCTTTGGATATGGGACATAAGAAGGCCTAAAATCCAAAGTCGGCCCACACCCCATCCATCCACTAGTCAGGTCCCTGTAGTTTACAGTTGGAGCTGTTCATTCTGAGGACCCCACCAGAGGCCCTGTTCTAAAGAAGTCTAGCTTACCCTAGTAGTTTAAGGCATCCTTTTCGTCTTTGTTAAGGGACGTAGGTAGTCTGCATAACTGGCTGCCTCCCAAAGCTATGATGAAGGAGACCTAGGCCTCTCAATTAATTTCACAAAAGACGAACCAAAAGTCTTAAGTTCTAGGCAATTGTGGAGTGAGAAAGATGTGCCCCCAGCAACCCTCCCCCTCCATTCTGTGTCCTTTTGTTTGAATTAGCTTAATTTCTCTCTACTGTGAACAGTGAATGAGCTCAGAGCACTGTCCTCTTGGAGGGATTTTCACTTTTGTCAGGAGTCAAAGCCTTAAACTAAAAGAATCAACTGTTTATCTAGAGCTGGTGGAACAGGTTTGCACACCCTGTTGGCATCCTATAGACCTGGGAGCCTCTGTCTTGGAGAACTGAGCCAGTTTATTAATATTCTCTATCAAATTCTTGGCAGGCATCAACCT
Organism: Oreotragus oreotragus; assembly: GCA_006410675.1. Classification (NCBI taxonomy): domain Eukaryota; kingdom Metazoa; phylum Chordata; class Mammalia; order Artiodactyla; family Bovidae; genus Oreotragus; species Oreotragus oreotragus. The sequence continues at coordinate 296,538 of SJYX01006284.1, read as the reverse complement.
GCCCTTCATAAAGACTCAGCAGCTACACTGCTTCTAAGATGTTCCATCTCAGCATTAAGTTCCTACAGGGCTGGAGAGGCCTGAGTTTCCACTCTGGTGAAGCCTTCTTGGGACTCCCTTGAGGAGGCCAATTCACTCTTCAGTGGAAGGTTGAAGCTCTCCTACATCCACTTACCAAATTCCCAGGACGACGAAGCCTGCTATTTTTACATCCCCTTAGCAGAGGAGGCTGAAAAAGAACTGGCCCACATTAGGTGAAAAGAAGTCCAGTGATTTTTACATACAACTGCAGCTATAGTCGACAGGTTACATATGAGCTTCTGTCTGACAGAAGTGCTTCAGCTTTAAAATCCTTGCTGTGTGCTATATGGCTGCTTTCTTTGTGGACCATTAATTGTATGCCCTATTGTATTGTTTTAATTTTTTGCATGTTCGTTAATTTTCAGAATTATCCAAGGAAACTCTTAGATTTGGTTTATTTATATACACAGATTTCAATTAAAATTTTCTTTTGATAATCCTGACACTTATATGTATCTTGATCAATTTCATTTTCCTTTTGGGCCACACTGCATGGCACGCAGAATGTTAGTTCCCTGACCAGGGGTCGAACCTGTGCACCCTGCAGCGGAAGTGTGGAGCCCTAAGCATTAGACCGTCAGGGAACCTATGTTATAACTTAATTTTCATATATTATTGTCACCTACATGTTTGCTTGTAAAGAAAACATAGTCATTTTTAATGACCATAGCCAGCTTTACTAGACCCCAACTGTATTTTTCTGGGCTTCTTGTTTTGGGAAATCTGGAGATGAATGAATAAGTCAGTCATTTTTGAGCCATGATTTGAAAGATCTTTTTTTTTTTAAACAGCCTTTTCCCCACTGTCTCTCTAAATAGCACTTCTGACTGGAAGCATCACAGTGACCTGCTTGTGCCTGGGTGTGAATTGGGGGTCTGGATGAGGGCCTGCCAAAAGGACTGGAAGAAGTTCAAAAGCATGGAGCGAAACCAAATTTGTTTAGCGCGTTTTGCCTCAGGTTTGCCTTGTGAAGAAATGAGAATGTAAAGCTTCTGAAATCCATTTGAGAACCGAGATTAAATAGACTGGAGAAGGTCTTTACCAGTAAAGGGCTTTCATACAATGAATCTTCCTAAGGAGGAGCCTCAGTAAATGGGTTCAAAGGGCACAAACTAGAATACATAGTATTTGTTTGTGTAAAAGGAAAAGCTTCCCATTGGTAAAAGCAAAATAATTGACTGGAGACCTGGTGATCTTTATTAACAGAATAGAGGCCCCTCTGTAGGACTGGGTGTGAGCGGGTTCCAGTGTCCTTCCAGACCCCAGACTCTGAGGGGAAGGGTGGTTCTGTGGGGACCAGCCTGGCCTCTGTGGGGACCAGGAAGTGGCATCAGTTGAGAAAGGGAGGAGCAAGAGCTTTGCTCAGATGTAGGAACAGGAAAACACACCACAGCAGAGAACATACAATAGCAGCATAATAAATACTAATCAGTTTATAAAGGAATAGAGTCCCAGAAACCAGCTGAATATCGCTCTTGCTAACAGGGGCCACTGACTTCATTTTCTCGGTTTCCGCTGAGATGAGCCAGCTGCACAGACACAAACGTGCTGCACAAAACTCCGGGACTCGGTTTCTGTTCTCGCCGTCCCCCACAGAAGGTCAGGCAGGAGCTCCCTCGGCCGTTGGTCACTGTGACCCAGGGTGCCTCCTCCTGTGAAGGGGCATGAGGTTGTCTCTCTGCTTCAGTGGCAGCTCCAGTGGCATCAGACACTCTTGTCCTGCTCATAGACAAGGGTCACTCAGTATGGCAGCGATTGCGGCAGCCGTGTCTCCTTCCTTTTGACAGTAGACCTTGATCCTTTACAAAGTTCTCAGGGACTCAGAAGGACAGATGTCTCTTTGGAAAGTGAACCAGGATCAGCTTGCCCATCCGGACCTTGGTCGTGGTTATTCTTTGAGGGGAGTTGTTACTTTTCAGGGGAGCTTGCTGTTCCCCTGCCAGTACAACTTCTCTTCAACTTTTTTCTTTTTCCATCGGCAGCACAGCAGCGTCTTAAAGGTCTTCCTGAAGGTTCTGTTGCAGAGGGCATAGCAAATGGGGTTGACAGTGCTGTTGACGTAGCATAACCAGTAACCCAGGTGCCACAGGGTGACTGGGACGCACTTGTCGCAGAAGGTAGAGACCAGGACCATGATGTTGTAAGGGGTCCACGTGATGATGAAAGCCAGGAGAATTGCACTCAGGGTCTGCGCGGCTTTCCTCTCTTTGACGAGAACCATCCTCTTTCGTTTGGTCATCTGATGGCTGAGGCTGGGACCGAGGCCTTTTGTTGAGGGGTCCTTGGACACTGGGAAGGAACACGGCATGATTTTTACCTTGCGGCATCCGTTGTTGGTGTCATGGGTCCCCTCAGCTTTTACCACCAGTCGGAACTTGTAGGCCACCCACTTCTGACTCTTGGGCCCATGAGCAGCAGCTGGAGACAGGAAGTATTTTGGGGTGTCATAGTCATTTTTTTCACTTTGAGCATTCACAAAAGTCTGCTTGGTCTCGTCAGCGCTTAACTCTTCCCTTGGGCTTTCCTTGGCCTGACCCTTGTAAACCACTTGAAAGACAGGATCAGTGGTGGGCTTGTCCTCGTCTTCTGAGGAGGGGTAGCTGCTGCAGGTGGTGAGCTGCTCGGCTTTGGCCCACTCAGTGCTCAGGCCGGTGGCTTGGGATGGCTTCCCCGTGATGGAGGTGCTCCTGTGGGAGGATGACCAGGAGGCCTGGTTCCTTTCCCTCTGGGCCAGGGTGGGCCGGGGGCAGCTGAAGCAGGACCTGAGCAGAGCCTGGTGAGCTGACTTTCTCTTCTCAGCTTCAGCCACGGAGTCTGAGCCCTGGAGGTCAGCCAGGTCCTTGGTTCGCTTCTCCGTTTCCCGGTAGATGCGGCAGTAGAGGATCGTCATGACCGAAACAGGGATGTAGAAGGCGGCAATGGCAGTGCCGAAAGTGATGGTGGGCTCAGAGAGGAACTGGATCTGGCACTCATCTGGAGGTACCGTCCGCTCCCCAACCAAGTACTGCCAGCAGAGGATCGCGGGGGCCCAGAGGATGAAGGAGATCAGCCAGGCCAAGCCAATCATGATGCCAGCCCTCTTTGGGGTACGCTTGGCCCGGTACGTGAGGGGTCTTGTGATCGAAAAGTAACGGTCAAAACTAATCACCAGAAGGTTCATGACAGAAGCATTGCTGGCCACATAGTCCAGCGCAAGCCAAAGGTCACAAGCCAGACTCCCGAGAGCCCACCGTCCCATGAGGATGTACGTAGTGTAGAGGTTCATGGAGAAGATCCCAATGATGAGATCTGCACAGGCCAAGCTGAGCAGGTAATAGTTGTTAACTGTCTTCAGCTGGCTGTTGACCTTGAAGGAGATCATGACGAAGACGTTGCCCACGATGGTGATCAGACTCACCACCGCCGTGACAGCTGCAATGGTGATGACCTCCCACAGCCCATGGCGTTCCAAAGGCTGGTGACTCACTGGGGTGCCGTTGATGGTAGACGCATTGTGGTAAGCTTCCCCTTCCATCCTGGTGCAAGAGTCTACATCAGGAGTCTTAGGTTCTAGACGGTTCTCTCTTCTATCTCACCTCTTCTGGTCAGCATCTGGAAGGGAGGGAAAGTCATTAGCTCCACTCACCAGCATGAATTTATTTTCCACTCGTCGTTTATAATTTCCTACTGAGAGCAAGGTGCTGAAATTTCTAAAGTTTTGATGATACTTTTTATAGGTGTCTCCTCCCTTTGCTTTTTATAATTATCAGTGACTGAGAGCCTTTCTTGTACATGAGGCCCTCTTGTGGTTCCAGCAGGCAATTTTAAAAAGCAGTCAGATGACAAGGGCAATCAGAATGGGAACAAAAAGGAATCGAATTGTTGGAAGGCAGTAAAGAGGGGGAAACGGGTGATGTTAAGTTGCCTTAGACTATGGCCTTCCTTTTTTGAGGGAAGACCCTCTGTTTTTTAAGCTCTGGTGGTAAGTACCTATTTTTTCATGCACTTGGGAAAAAGACAAGTTGTACCTACTTTATAAGTCCAGTTATTAAACATTATTGAGTTTAATGATAAATTCAGTCATTAAACATTATTGAGGCGCTGTTGTGAGCCAAGGCTGCATTACACCACTTCTCCCTGATTTAATGCACAAACTCCCCACGTATACCCAGTTTTTGTCTAAAAGGTTCAAACGTTGCCCCAGCGGCTAAAGATGATGATCCCCCCTTTTCCATTTTGGGGCTGTTTGCAATGTCACAAATTGTTTTAAATTATCTTTTTTTTCCCCCTGATTATAAAGTAATACATTCCTTGTAAAAGTTCAAGCACTGTAAAAATATATAACTTAGAAAGCAAAATTTTCTTCTAATATTAGCTTGCCAGGGCAATCAATGCTAACAGCGTGTATTTTGACAGCTTCTCTCCCATTCTGAGGGTTGTCTTCTTTGTTTTATTTATGGTTTCCTTTGCCGTGCAAAAGCTTTTAAGGTTAATTAAGTCTCATTTATTTCTTGTTTTTATTTTCATTACTCTAGGAGGTGGATCATAAAAGATCTTGCTGTGATTTATGTCAAAGAGTGGTCTATGTATTCCTCCAAGAGTCTTATAGTGTCTGATCTTACATTTAGGTTTTTAATCCATTTATCCATTTTGAGTTTATTTTTGTGTATGGTGTTAGGGAGTGTTCTAATTTAATCCTTTTACATGTAGCTGTCCAGTTTTCCCAGTACCAGTTATTAAAGAGACTGTCTCTTTTCTTTATTATATGTATTACTTGCCTCCTTTGTCATAGATTAGGTGACTATAGCTGCATGGGTTTATCTCTGGGCTTTCTATGCTGTTCCGTTGATCTGTATTTCCATTTTTGTGCCAGTACCATACTGTCTTGATTTCTGTAACTTTGTAGTATAGTGTGAAGTCAGGGAGCCTGATTCCTCCAGCTTCATTTTTCTTTCTCAGGATTGCTTTGGCTATTCAGGGTCTTTTGTGTTTTCATGCTGAATCAGTAGATTTCAAGTAAAGCAGATTGTCCTCCATAACTGATGACTGGATAATTCCAGTCAGTTGAAATCTTTAAGGGAAAAGGCTGAGAAGAAAGAATTCTGCTTCCAGATTGCCTTCAGAGTCAATTCTACAGCATTAACTCCTGCTGGATTTCCAGCCTACTGGCCTGCACTGTACATTTCAGACTTGTTAGCTCCCTTGTTCTTAAAAATTCCTCAAAAAGTTCCCTGTCCCCCCTCCCCCCGCCCCCGCCACAGATAAATGGAATAAGCACTTTGATAAATGGAAAAAAGATCATTTATAGTGGCCCTTAGGGCTTCCCAGGTGGCTTAATGGTAAAGAATCTTCCTACCAATGCAGGAAACATGATCCCTGGGTGAGGAAGATCCTCTGAAGAAGGATATGGCAATCCATTTCATTATTCTTGCCTGGGAAATCCCATGGACATAGGAATCTGGTGGTCCATGAGGTCGCAAGAGCCGTACCCAGCTTAGCAACTAAACAGCAACACTAAGAGTCCTTACCTCATAGGACTGTTTTAAAGATTAAACAAAATAATCCAGGTTAAGTGCTTTGCATAGAGACTGACACAGGAAAATGCTCATTACAAGGTAGCAATCTGGCAAGAAGGACGTCAAAACTGACTCTTCCTACTGGGGGTATGGGTCTGAGGCATGGTCTGTTAAGGGATAGGGTGGAATAAAACGACGAGGCCATATTTCTGCAACCTTGAGCCAGCCGTTTCAGATGCTTTATGGTACTGATAATACTCTCCCCTTCAGTTACTAGAGTTGGTGCCCTAACTCTGGGGGCAGAACAAATTGTTTCCAGCCACTCAACCTAAGTAGCCTACTGCTGCTGCTGCTGCTGAGTCACATCAGTCGTGTCCGACTATGTGTGACCCCATAGACGGCAGCCCACCAGGCTCCCATCCCTGGGATTCTCCAGGCAAGAATACTGGAGTGGGTTGACATTTCCTTCTCCAGTGCATGAAAGTGAAAAGTGAAACTGAAGTTGCTCAGTCGTGACCAACTCCTTGTCACCCCATGGACTGTAGCCCACCAGGCTCCTCCGTCCATGGGATTTCCTAGGCAAGAGTACTGGAGTGGGTTGCTACTGGAGTGGGCTGCCGTTGCCTTCTCCGAAGTAGCCTACAGTCCTCCTCAAAGTCTGCTCATTGGAATGCTGCTGCTGCTGCTAAGTCGCTTCAGTCATGTCCGATTCTGTGTGACCCCATAGATGGCAGCCCACCAGGCTCCCCCATCCCTGGGATTCTCCAGGCAAGAACACTGGAGTGGATTGCCATTTCCTTCTCCAATGCATGAAAGTGAAAAGTGAAAGTGAAGTCTTTCAATCGTGTCCTACTCTTCGCGACCCCAAGGACTGCAGCCCACCAGGACAATGGAGTGGATTGCCATTTCCTTCTCCAATGCGTGAAAGTGAAAAGTGAAAGTGAAGTCTCTCAATCGTGTCTGACTCTTCGCTACCAGGCTCCTCCGGTCATGGGATTCTCCAGGCAAGAGTACTGGAGTGGGTTGCCAGTGCCTTCTCTGGCTCAGTGGAATAGGACCACCTTAAGATTCTTGACTGAAAAAAGTGTGTCCATAATCTGGTAAGTTGTGGAAATGCCATCTAAAAGCTCTCAGAGACTCAGAAGACACAGGAGCCCAGTGAAGGCTGAGAGGTCCTGAGGTCAAGGACACTCCTGAATTTGTTTTAACCCAGAGGTGACTTAGCATATCTCACATTTTTCAGTGAAACAGCGGTTAGTATCTTGTGTAATCCCACAAGATGGATCGCACTTGGGAAATGCAGTTTAGTGGGAAACATACTGAACTAGCAGCGTGGAGATCTGAGTTCTCATTTCAGCTAAAATCTTGTGATCTGAGACAAATCTCTGGGGCCTAGTTTCCTCACATATAAAATTAAGAGGTTGGCACTGGTGATTTATTCTTTAAAGTGAGTTCAGGCTTTTCTTGTAGACTCACAATGGAAAACACTGGATGTTGTATTAATTTTCAGCCTTGACTTTCCTCTGTTTTCAGCCAGGAAAATAATTATTTAACTGCTCTATAATATAGTATAGTGAAAGCAGCTCTCAGCTAATTTTCTATTAAACAGACATAATAATATTTGTTAAAGAGTACAACAATACCTGCTATATCCACCTTACAGGTTGTTTTGAGGACTCCCAAATCAGATAATGTAGGGATACCACCAGGTCCTTTTCTAGTGGCAGTTTGGGGTTTTAATTATTACAAAATGAAGAGTTAATCTAGGTAAGTGGATCTTACCCTAAGCCATTTACTAGGACAATCTAGGAGCTCGTTAAAAATACTAACTAATACTGTTAACTCAAAATCTAAATATGTGTAGAGACATGGGTCTATGTTGCTGTGAAATTACTCGGGTGAGTCTCACGTGGAGCCAGGGTGGAAAGCCAGTGCCCTCTCTAGATCTGTGCCATTCAAGGTGAGCACATTAGATCTGAAAGATCCCCAGAATCAGAACAGAATCAGTGCTTCTTAAAAAGCTGATGAATTACCTGGCGGGGGGCAGTGGGTCTTGTTAAATTGAAGAAGGGTGGGGCTTGCAATTCCACACTTCTAGAAAGCTCTTAATGCTGCTGATCCAGGAACTGTACATAGATAGCAAGGCTTAGGGTAATTTCTGAACTTCCTAGAAAAGGGGAACCATAGCTTACAATGTGCTGCTGAAATTGGAATTTTCCAACTGAAATGTCTAGTAACAATTCAGATCCCCCTCTGCCTTCCGAGTTATTTTTACTGCTCCTGTTTGAAATTAACACATATTTCCTCTCCACCTTTTGTTCCCTATATTCTTTCATTTTTTCCCAGTGCTTCACTTTTGGGAGAATGATTCCCCCCACACCCACCCCAATTCCTAAGCTGCTGGGAATGTACAGACCTTTCCACAAACAAAGTCATTTGGGACATGAAGTAGGTTCCATGACTGAAATATTGATTTCTTTTTGTTACAATGGCTGGATGATAGTTGAGGGTGAAAACTGACTTTAAGGCATCATACTATTCGACAATAAGCTTTTTGAATCATTGAAAGGTTTTTGACTGAAAAACTGTATTTATGGAGGGGTGAATCTTAAATTTGTGCATGTGTGTGTAAGTGTTTATAGTGGGGGTGAGATTTCGTCTGAGTTCTTGTTTGGTTGAGTGTGTGTGTGCTCAGCCTCTCAGTCATGTCTTACTCTTTGCGACCCTGTGGACTGTAGCCCACCAGGCTCCTCTGTCTGTGGGATTTTCCTGTCAAGAGTACTGAAGTGGATTGCCGTTTCCTCCTCCTGGGGACCTTCCTGACCTAGGGATTGAACCTGAGTCTCTTGCATTGCAGGTGGATTCTTTACCTTTGAGCCACTGTGGAAGCCTTCTTACTTGTTACTCAAAGTTTAAAAGTTACCATTTTTCACCATAGTGTTGAGAGTATGTTTATTTCTAGGGTGCCTGAATCAACAGACAGTAGATAATCCCCCCTGGTTTATTTTCCACTACTGAACAGAAAGCAAGCATCTGGGAAAAATAAAAGTGTTCTTGTTCCTGACCTTGGTAGATTGCTTCTTGCTTTGTTGTTGTCAACAAATGAAGTAAAACGGCATAAAAACAAAAAAGGTAACACTGTGCCAAATGAATTTCTCCCCTTGTGGAGTGGCCTTAATGACGTCTGGGGCTTTGCTTTTCTGAAATGCTTCTCTGAGAAGCTTTAGGCCTGAACCACTCCTCACTGTTTCTGTAACCACCGCAGTGGAAAACTTCAGTGGCGTCTGCAGTCCAGGGATGTCAGGACAGCACTATCACCAGCTCCTATGTTACATAGTGTGTTCACATCCTGCTCCCCCTCCCTCCTTTTCAAAGGTAAATCATAGAAAGTAAGTGTAAGCACATGATACCTGCCATCAAGTTAGATATCAGAGAGAACTTCCAACTTCCAGTGACAGCATGTGTGACTAACGGGGGCTCTGGACTTGTCATTTTTGGTTTCCTCTGGCAGGTAAGTTCTGTCTAACTCTTGATAGAATAGAATGCTGTCCAAGAGTGTATGGTGATGAAGAAAGGGCTTGTCGGCCACTCTTGCCTTATGAAACAGACCGCATTCTGCCTATGGAATGTGTATCGCTCTAAATAAACCTGTTTTCACTTTAAAAAAGAGTCTTAGTGTTGCTGAAGCAATAATATCTGAAGCAGACTTTCAATCTGATCTGTTTTTAAAATCATGTTCTGTGTTTACCACTGGGCTGCAAGCCATGGGGTACATAAGAGCTATACAATAGTTCTTGAACTGAAGGAGTTAACCTTTTACAATTCTAAGAAAAAGAGGACATAAGAATTGTTGAGCCTTTACAGTTATGCGACAGAAAAGTCTATTACTGAGGTCATCAAATGATTGTATTTTCACTGTATCTGGAAAACAGAGGTGGGATTGTTTTACATGAAGACATGAACTGGAGTCCTTCAGTGCATGTGCTGTGACCCTCAGGGCTTGGAGTTGCCTAGGTGGGTTGCCTTCTGTTGAGATCAGTCTTGTCTCATCCCACAGTACTGGGCAGGTGTTATCTTTTTATGTGTGCCCCGACACGGGCAAGTCTGGGCAGTACTGCCACAGATGGATTTATGTAAAACTCTGGAAGTGCAGGCACTCTTGACTGTAATGTCCAAGTCTTTCTAACAGACTTGGAGATGTGCCTTATATATGCATCTTTGAATTCCCCAGCTTGGTGTGTTCTGGAAGCAACAAGAGAATGTGTCAAAGAGTGGGAGTGATCAACTGCATCAAATAAAACTGATAATCAAGAAAGATTTTCAAAAGGGAAGGGTTATATGTATATCTATGGCTGATTCATGTTGAGGTTTGACAGAAAACAACAAAATTCTGTAAAGCAATTATCCTTCAATAAAAAAATAAATAAAAAAAAGAAAGATTAAGACTGAGACTTACTGAATCTAGTTACATGGAGATCATAAATCATGTTGGTAAAGCAGTGGGCATGAGAGCCTTGTGTAGTGAATTAGAGGCTGAATGGGAGGAGAAATAAGAAAGCTTTAGATGACTCTTCTGAGGAGCTTTGCTTTAGAAAGGAGTAGAGAATTGGGGCAGAAGCTGGACTAGAATGCAGGGACAAGAGTTTTTTTTTTTTTTTTTTTTTTAAAGAAAGGTGGAAATATAGCATTTTTGCAGCCTAATGTGAGTAGCTGTTTTATCAGTTAGCAACTATCCGATGTTGCTGGAGAGATGTCCTCCAGTAGGTGAGCAGGGAGGGGAGCCAGTACAATAGTGGAGGCCTTGGCCTGGCACTGGAGCTGAGACCCATTTGGAGAACAGGAGAGGAGGTAGGGTACATGTGTACAGGCACAGATAGGTAGCCTAGGATTTGTGGTGACGGCAGCGGTGGAAAGTCTTTTCTGATTGCTTCTATTTCTCTGCGATATAGAAAGCAAGACAGCAGCTGGGAATGAGGATGGAGGGAGAGAGGAGAAGGGATCAGGTTATGAATTCTGTGTGTTGAGAGTTTGTTCTGTTGATTTTGGGGAGTTCTTTACCCCCGATTCCAGCTCAAGGCCAAAGCAACATTTTGAGCTGACAGACAGTTCGCTTGCCTTCATCTTCACTGGGTTATAGCCTGGATCCTGGCCTGAAAGGATGGCTCCTGCCAGACTCCCTTCCCCTGCAGCCTGAGAGCATCCCTCAGTAGTGGATCCAGCTGTTAAAAGCACAAAGTAAATAAAAGGACATCTTTTTTGAGAGACCTTATCAGTGTTTTCCAATTTGCATTGTTCATAGACTATGCATCAGAAGTCAACTAAACTGTAGAAAATCTGCCTGCCTACAGAAAGAAGAATCAGGAACTGCTTTTTTTCCCTCAGAAAAGTTATATTAATATTTGCAAGGGGACAGGGCCTTTAAAAAAAATCCTATCATAATATCTGCTTTCATTGGACAGTGAGCGCTTATGAAATCCATAGTCTTGGACTAGAAATTAGGAGGCTTGTGGTATTTAAGTGCCCAATACTACCTTGAGACAGTGGTTCTCAAACTTGGGCACTCATCACAGTCACCTGATGAGGGGTTTGTAAAAGCCTCGATTGCTGGGCCACATCCCCACATTTCTGATTCTGGGGTAGAGCCTGAGAATTTGCATTTCTTTTTTCTTTTTAATTTTGCGGCCGTGCTAGATCTTCATTGCTTAGCGTGGGCTTTCTCTGGCTGCGGCGAGCGGGGGCTGCTTTCTAGCTGTGGTGCACTGGCTTCCTCTGTTGTGGAGCGCAGGCTCTGGGCGCGCGGCCTTCAGTAGTTGCCGCTCTCGGGGTTTAGGGCACAGGCTCAGGAGTTGTGGGGCGTGGGCTTAGTTGCCCTGTGGCATGTGGAATCTTCCTGGAGGAGGGATGCATCCCATGTTCCTTACATTGGCAGGGAGATTCTTAACCCCTGGATCACCAGGGAAGCCCAAAATTTGCAATTCTAATAAGTTCCCAGGTGACACTATGCTGCTTGCCCACATTTTGAGAACTCTTGCCTTAAGGAATTGACATCATAGGTCATATATATGTAAAAATATGCCAAAAAGTGGTTTGTTTTCTTAAGGACTCACCTATGTAATTCAGGACTTTACTTTTGTATCTCATGGATACTACCTAAGGGAAAACTGAATTTTTTATTCATGCAGTGGCATATATTTAAAATCAGGACTATCAAGTCAACGCAATAGCAGAAAATCCTCCTTCCTTTCTTCCCTTTGTTATTTATAAAACTAAATTTTCTAAATTTTCTCTATTTTCTTTTTTTTTTTTCTTTTTGCAGTACAGTAGGTGACAGACACTTTTCCAATGTGGATCATAATCAGATGAGAATACACCCAACATCCTGGTTAAAAGAATATCTACTAGTGGTGTCCTCTAATTAGGTATTAGCAGGAGACCCCTGAATTCTCCATATCCTAAACACTCTTGGTTTAATTGAAAAGACCCTTGAACTGATAGATGGGGAGGGCAACTGCACTTCTGATGGCATATGACGTATAGACTGAAGGACACAGATTCTGAAACCAGACTGATCAGGTATGAATCTCAATTTTGTCACTCATTAGCTTGAGCAAACGATTGAACTCCTTTGTGACTTAGTTTTCTTATCTGTAAAGTAGGAATGGTGGTATTTCTATTATTCACAGAGATATTAATGAAGATTAAATTTANACACAGATTCTGAAACCAGACTGATCAGGTATGAATCTCAATTTTGTCACTCATTAGCTTGAGCAAACGATTGAACTCCTTTGTGACTTAGTTTTCTTATCTGTAAAGTAGGAATGGTGGTATTTCTATTATTCACAGAGATATTAATGAAGATTAAATTTAGTCTGTGTAAAGTGTTTGGAATTTTGCCAGGCACAAAATAAATGTTAGCTCTTACTATCCACAAATAAAGTCTCTCCATGTCCTAACGAGGTTGGCTTAATGTAAAACCCACTGATCTTTTCAACCTCATAATTTTGGAGGGGTCTAGAAGGACAGTCATATAGTTAAATCAAGTTGTGCTATTGGTTCTCAACCAGGGTGATTTTGTCCCTTGGGACAAATGTCTGGAGACAGTTCTGGTTGCCATAAGTGGGGGAGGGAGGGTTGCCAGTGAGTAACACCTAGTGGGGAGAGGCTGGGGATGCTGTTAGAAATTCTACAATGCACAGGACAAGCCACCACCACACAAAAAATTATCCAGCCCTAAATGTGCCAAAGTTGAGAAGCCCCGATTTGTGCTGTCTGGTGTGAGATTGATTATGTGGCTCTTCCTCTTGGGGAGAGCCTAAGACTGTGGCATGCTGATAAATATTTAACTATCTGTTTCCACTCCCACTTCCAAAAGTCCTAATTTTGCCAGTTTCTGTGGTATAAAAATTCCCACTGTAGGGCTTCCCTAGTGACTCACTGGTAAAGAACCCGCCTGCCAATGCAGGAGACATGGGTTCAGTCCCTGGTCCTGGAAGACCCCACATGCCCTGGAGTAAGCAAGCCCATGAGCCATGACTGCTTGAGCCTGAGCTCTAGAGCCTGAGCGCCACAAGAGAATCCAGCGCAGTGAGAAGCCCATGTATCGTAACTAGAGAGGAGCCACCACTCGCAGCACCTAGAGAAAAGCCTACACAGCACATGAAAACCCAGCACAGCCAAAAATAAATAAATAATTAAAAAAACTCCCACTGTAACTGGTTTCAAGCGGCCAGCTTTCTGTAGAATTAGGAAGAGATAATGTACCAAAGCATTATAGCTCCTGGCCACACAGAGGATGAGGGCCCAGGTTGTCCAATGGATTCTTCTGTTAGTTCCTTTATGGGGTGCAAGAAAAAGCATAAAATTCTTGTTACTATTCCCATCTGCCTGTTTGGTGTTTCTCTAGGGGTGGGGGTGTGAATTTGAGAATTTAGCATAAGAATGAATAACTTAATTCTGAATGCTGCTGACAGTCTTAATTTCACAAGGACAAGGTTAAAAAAACAGAGAAAAATAAGATAGGGTGGGGATAAAGGGGAAAGATGGAGAAGAGTAGAGAGGGAAAAGAAAGAAAAACTGATGTATTGGGTGAGAGGTAATAGTGTCTATTGACAAACATTATTAAGACAATGAAGTAACAAAGAAAAATGCAGAGTATAATGTTTAAAAAATACTATTATCCTGACACATCTCCTCTCATAACCCTGTATTTCCTCTGTTGACTAATGGCATCAACTCCCTGGTCACTCAAACAGGAAACCTAGGTATCACCCCTAACTTCTTACCCTGACCTCCCCCTTAGGAATGGACAAGCAGCCTATCAGTTCTCCCATCTATCTGTCTCGTTATTTTCTTTCTTAGCTCACAACTTAATTTAGGCCCTAATTATCTGTTACTTGGACTCTTCCAGTTGTTTCCTAAGGGCTGCCTAGAATTCTGATTGTCCTGTATGGAATGGTTTTCTGAGTATGAAAGTGAAAGTTAGTAGCTCAGTCGTGTCTGACTCTTTGTGATCCCATGGACAGTAGCCCACCAGGCTCCTTTGTCCATGGAACTGTCCAGGCAAGAATACTGGAATGGGTTGCCATTTCTTTCTTCAGGGGATCTTTCCAACCCAGGGATTGAACTCCGGGTCTCCAGCATTGTAGGCAGATTTTTTACCGTTTGAGCCATAGTGGTTAGTTAACAGCATACAGTCTGAAGTCAGACAGTTCTGGGTTCTAATCATTCTATTACTAGCTGTGGAATCAATCCATTAGCTCTGTGATCTTAGAAGTTAATTCACATCTCTGTATTACATCCTTCATCTGTGAAACATGGATAACACTAGTAGTACCTAATGGGGCTTGCCAGGTGGTGGTAAAGAACCCACCTGCCTATGCAGGAGACATAAGAGATATGGGTTCAAGCCCTGGGTTGGGAAGATCCTGGAGGAGGGCATGACAACCCACTCCAGTATTCTTGCCCGGAGAATCCCATGGACGGAGGAGCCTGGTAGGCTACAGTCCACAGGGTCACAACGAGTCAGACCCAGCTAAAGCGACATAGCACGCATGCAGTAGTACCTCATAAGGCTGCTGTGAGGTTTATAGGGAAATGCTATATGGGAAGTATNCAACCCACTCCAGTATTCTTGCCCGGAGAATCCCATGGACGGAGGAGCCTGGTAGGCTACAGTCCACAGGGTCACAACGAGTCAGACCCAGCTAAAGCGACATAGCACGCATGCAGTAGTACCTCATAAGGCTGCTGTGAGGTTTATAGGGAAATGCTATATGGGAAGTATCAATACTTAGAACTATGCTCTGTTTTACTTTAAGATTGTGTTTCTCTCCAGTTTACAATCCTTCAGTAGTTCCCTATTTCCATTTATCAACAAGGCAAACTCCTGTTCAACCATCAGGGGCTTGGCTCCTGGGTCTGTTTCTCAGGTAGCCCTGGGAAACTCATTTAGGCAGCGTAACTTTTCTTCCTTCTGGTTTTCACCTTGAACCTCTCGCTGTACTCAGTACAATGGTGCAGTCCTCTCTCTACAGAGTTATTATCTTCCTTGTGGGAAGTGAGCTACTTGAGAACAAGGACTGTGGCTTTTTTCTTTTTTTTTAAATCTTCAAGCACTGTGCCTAAGACAGAGTAGATAATTAGAAGCAATGAGTAGTGTTAACTGTATATGAATGTGAAAAAGGGTAAGAAAGGATTGGGAAGAAAACATGTTTTGCCACACTGACTGGATGAGGGACGCTGTAAACGCTTCTCTGTGTTATTTTCACGTGGTTTCTGTAATACAAAGTTTAAAATGGCTCCCATGTATCCATATAACCAATTGCTCTTTTCCTCCTTAGTTAAGAGTTGATCCATAAAATGGACTACTTCTTAGCAATAAGAAGGAACAAAATATTAAATCACAAAACATGGGTGAGTCCCCAAAACTTTCTACTAAATAAATGACATTGACACACACACATGAACAGACTGAGCTTGTTTGAGTTAGATTGTTAGTTCCACCACTACCATAGTTGTGTAGTATCAGACAAGTGGTTTACTTTCTCTAGGGATATTTCCTTATCTGTACAATAGGATGACAGTAGTACCTACCACACAGGGCTGATAAGAGAATTAACGCTCATGCACCCAGTGTGAGCTAAAGGAGTCACTTCTACAAAAATTCTTTTGAGATCGTCTCTCCACTCCCAGTGGCTTGTTGCAGCCTCCGCCTCTCATCTGAAGGTCTTCCCTTACCTTCTTCATACCTCTTTCTGAACTCGGAGTTCAGCATAACTTTAATAATTACACATATTCATTCGTGAAAGTCAGGAGACTCAACAGAGAAAAAAAGGAAAAAAATTAACTCACTGGAAGGCTCAGCACAGCTAACCACTAGTGTAATATGGAAGAACATTTTTATTCTATTACAAGTTAATCACTAAAGGGCTGTTGCCTATAAGCGTCAATTGAATATAATAGCCCATCTCATTACCTACCTCCCAGGTAAAGAGCATTAAATGCCTTTGTGTAGCTCACAAGAAACACCCTGACCAGGCCCCTCCTAAGGCCTACTGGAATCAGTAATGTTTGAGTTTACTACCTCCTCTTCCTCTCGTTTTAGTATGCTGCTGCTGGGGCTAAGCTTCAGTCGTGTCCGACTCTGTGCGATCCCGATCCCGTAGATGGAAGCCAACCAGGCTCCCCCAAGCTCCCCAGGATTCTCCAGCAAGAACACTGGAGTGGGTTGCCATTTCCTTCTCCAATGCATGAAAGTGAAAAGTGAAAGTGAAGTCGCTCAGCCGTGTCCGACTCTTAGCGACCCCATGGACTGCAGCCCACCAGGCTCCGCCGCCCTTCCAGCAAGAGTACTGGAGTGGGGTGCCTAAAACGCTAGCTCAAGCGAGACAGTTCTTTGGACGGTGGAAGGGCGGAGGAACCATCTTCCCGGTTTGCTGCTTTCCCACCAAGTGGCTTATTCCTTGCCCCAACAACTCATCTCAATTTATTAGCGTGTCCTAAGGTGAGAAGTAGAAGCTTGGACTTTGGGAAGGGGGGTGTAACACTAATATTTTGATACACCATATCAATATTTCTTTATTCTTTTAATCAAAAAATGAATTCATATTACATTAGCTGTTTATTTTATAACCCATCCTTTTACTTACCACGGCCCCTCCCCTAGAAACACCCCTGCTCCTGACCTGCAGCTCCCACTGGTCAGGCCTTTCCTACGAACCCTCGGCCCTCCCGGAGCCCCGGCTCCGGCCCCACCTGCCAGCCCCAGGGCAGCCCCGCCCCCGGCGCGGCCGGCTTCCATCCCCGGCCCCGCACCCCGCACCCGCAGACATCTAGGCCCGGCGCTCGCGGCTCCTCCGTGGGGCCCGTTTCCGGTGGGGCAAGGGCGCCTCTGCGGGGGGCCAGCTCCCGCGCGCTCAGCATCGCCGGCGGCAGCCAGATGCAGGCGGAGCGAGGAGCTCGGGGCGGCCGGGGACGCCGACCCGGCCGCGGCCGGCCGGGCGGCGATCGCGACCGCGAGCGGGCGAGCGCAGGGACCGCCGTAGCGAGAGGTGGCGGTGGAGATGGAGGCGGCCGCCGAGGCCGCGGCCGGGGGTTCCGGGGCGGCCGCGGTGGCCGAGGAGGAGGCGCCCCGCGAGGCGGCCGTCGGGAGCCGGGAGGCCGCGGCGCCAGGACCAGCGAGCCGGTAAGAGGCAGCGGCGGGTGGGGTCTAGTGGGGGTCGCAGCCGCGTGGGACCGGGGCCGGTGCGGGACCCCTCCGCGAATCGAGAGCCGGGAGCGGCGTCCGGGGCGCGCGCCAGTTGGGCGGGGACGGCGCCTGCGCCGGGAGGGCGGAGGGCGGCGGGGGCGCGCGCCGGGCTGTGCACGTGGCGCGGGCGGATGTGAGCCCCTTGTTGCCGGCCTCTCCGCTGGGCACGCGGCGGTTCGGGGCGGAGGGCTTCTTCAGGCTGCCTAAGGGCTCTTGGCCCAGTTATTAAAGAACCCAGCGGTCGAGCCTGTGGGTCCGCAAGTCTAGGGGGCGCGTTGGGTTCGGGTACGGTGTCAGTGTGATGGGCAGGGCAGCCAGGGGCAGTCAGGTCTTGGTCAGCTGGTGCCTGACCTTGCAGAGAAACGTTTATGTTAGTAAGAAAGAAGAGGTTTGGGGCTCAGTTTGTTCACTGCCTGTGCAATGCGTGTCACACAGTAGTCGCATAATAAATGTTTATTGAATGAAAGAATGACCCCGACGGGCTGGACTCCATACTATTTGGGGCCAGGATCAGATGCATACTTCTTTTTTTTTTTTTTAAAGAGCGTAGTTCTCTATTATTATATATGTATAGGAATAGAGGTCAGTGGTCTTCATCTGTCTGAACTTGCAATTTGTAAATGTTTCAGCAGTCAGGTCTCAATTTTAATAGTATAATTGGCCGTATTCACACATTCATAGTTGGAAATGTCTTAGCAGGGAATGATTTGGGGTCAGACACTATACTGCTGTCTTAGCTAAAGGAGTTAAATTACTGTCTTTATGAACTATTCTGCTGATATTTTAACATTTGTAGTACAAAACCGTCTTTATATTTTGAATTCCCATGTGCATAGAGTGAAAATTTATTTTTGGTTAGAATTTCCTTTTATTGAAGTATTTATAATATCTTAAGGGCATAACAGAATGTCCCTAAATGAAGGAGTTGTGTATAGAAAGAGAATTGGAAGAAAATTATAAAGCTTAAAATTAGGTTTGGCATATTCAACCTTGATTAAGGTAGATGATGAGTAAAATTTGAGAGGTATGAAGAAATTCTTAACTCACCAGGAAATAAAGGAACCTGACCAGTCCAGTCCACACTGTATATATCACATTTTGTCTTTATAACATAATGTATATTAAACTTGATTACAACTTTTTTTTTAGCAACTTGAAGTTGTTTACACAACTTTGAGTTCAGTTCAGTCCCTCAGTCCTGTTGAACTGTTTGTGACCCCATGTACTGCAACATGCCAGGCTTCCCTGTCCATCACCAACTGCTTCCCTGTCCATCACCAACTCCCAGAGCTGTCTCACACTCATGTCCATCGAGTGGGTGATGACATCCAACCATCCCAACTTTATAACAAATTTATTATATGCATATACACACTTCATGGCAACCCACTCTAATATTCTTGCCTGGGAAATCCCATGAACAGAGGAACCTGGCAGCCTACTGTCCATGGGGTGGCAAGGAGTTGGACACAACTTAGCAACTAGAACAACAAAACAATATAAATTTAATGTGTATAAAATCTTGTTTTTATAGATTAACTGTCTTGCTTAAGCTCTTGCAGCTAGTAGTGGCGGAGCTGGGATTTACACCCAGCTGCCCTTGCCCAGGGCTTCCCTGATGGCTCATTTGAGAATCTGCCTACAATGCGGGAGATGTGGGTTCGATCCCTGGGTTGAGAAGGTCCCCTGGAGGAGGGCACGGCAACCCTCTCTAGTATTCTTGCCTGGAGAATCCCATGGACAGAGGAGCCTGGTCCATAGAGTTGCAGAGTTGGACACGACTGAGCGACTAAGCACGCACAGCCCTTGACTGTTTTATTTCTCATATTTTTGTGAATCAATTACTGCTTTACTGAGAACAAAGCAGACACTNCCCCTGGAGGAGGGCACGGCAACCCTCTCTAGTATTCTTGCCTGGAGAATCCCATGGACAGAGGAGCCTGGTCCATAGAGTTGCAGAGTTGGACACGACTGAGCGACTAAGCACGCACAGCCCTTGACTGTTTTATTTCTCATATTTTTGTGAATCAATTACTGCTTTACTGAGAACAAAGCAGACACTCCTTGATTGCAGGGATCATGTTTTAACAGTAATTGTAGTTGTGGTCTCTTTGGTATTTGGTCTTCATTGAACTAAATTGACTAAAATGATAGATCATCTAGAGATGAATAATTTAAAATTTGCCCTAATGTAGTAACTTGTATTAAGACTTCGGGTTTTTATCAATTTTTAGAATGGTCTGGAAAATTCCATCTCATTTTCTTTTAGTATTTTCTCACTTTACGGTTTAAGGATTCAGTGTGTCAGTGAACGTAGATGCTTGGCACAGTACCTGGGGAGTGGCTGCAGACACTGTTGCTATCACCATCATATTTTCCGGTAGAGCTGAATGAAGAGAGGTTGGAAAGATTATCCCTTCGTTTTGGTTTGGGTTGGTGGCCTCTAAGTCACTCCTGCTTCTCAGGTTCTGAAGTGCTGTTCCTATTTAGGCTTGATACCTAAAGACTAAATGGGACAGAGTTGGTTAAGCTGCCTTTGACTTCTTGTTCTCATATCCTCTGGTGTGTTTGTACCCCAAATGGAGACTCACTGAAATGATTAGAAAGAAAAAATTTACAACAGAGTTTTAGTTTTGTAAGGACCAGGTACCTAACTCCAGAGTATAATACTGTCTGTTCCCTTTGCTTTCTGCTTTCGACTACTACAGATACATGACTTCTAAATGGAAAACAAACCAAAACAACTTCTTGATATGTAATACCCCACAGTAACTTGGTTATGTTGTACCTACTAGGCATTTGCTCTTAAGTCATTCCCTCTATAGATGTGAACCCCAAGTCTCTGGAGTTTGAGTAAGCATGTCATAAGGCTACTTATTTTCATTGGATATCTGCTGAAAGTGTAATATTGTACTTAATGCAATCATTAACTTAAAAATTCCCAAGTACTAGTGTTTTCTCGCTCAGAGTCGGACATCACTGAAGTGACTTAGCAGCAGCAGCATTTTCTTAGTTTAATCTTTTTGATGAACTATTAACAGAGAGTAAGTCAAGGCCTGTTGACAGTCATTGGAAATTTTTTTCTTCCCTGTAATACTAATGGTAACTCACATTTATTGAGCACTTAGTATGAGATCAGAAAATTGAGGCACAGTTATGAGAGGTTAGGTAATTTACCCAGTATGAGTCAACTACCAGATCGCAGAGCCTGAACTCTACCCAGGCATTTTAGCTCTGGAGTGACTTTGAGATTCGAAGAGGGGATGTGTGGATCCTTTTCACATACCTGTTTTCCTGATGTTTGATATAATTATAAGGTTTTAAGGTGACAAATACCATTTTCAATTATTATGGGTGTCAGATCTTTGCTTTCTTGCTCCATGTTTATGTCAGTCACTTTTACCCATTTTTAGATTACTTATGTCCAGTAAAATATAAGACAGTTGCTTATGATTGCATTAAGGAGAGTAGACTTGGAGGCTTTTTCATTGGATGAAACATTTTTGCTTTGCGAACAGTGGTGTAAATCCTTTGCATGAGTAGTCATTAATATTAGATGCTTCCGATGTTTTTACTGCTACTATTTTACTTAGTAAAAGGGAATTCTCTGACTTTGGTGTTCAAGCTTAGTGTGAACCGGTAAGAAGAAATGATGGCAAATCAATTACTGGTAGTCAAAGGCACCTGCTCTTTCGCTGTGGCTGAAGGGAGTCACTTGCATCATGTCAGCCAGCTCTCAGAGACTGAGAGCCTATTAAAGCTCAAACTCAAATGACAGCCTCTAGACTGCATTGCTCCTATTTTCAGAAAGCCTGAAATAAATTAGGTTAGAAACTGAACGTGCTTAAGTGTCCCAAAAGAAGATTGCTTTGAGATTAGCTTTTGGTAATCACGGAATTGGCCCTCTCCCCTGCTGCTGCGAACTGCCACTCCAACCCTGTAACTATTTTGGCATCCTTATCCTTGCTAATGTACCTGATGGAGGTCTGCTTTTCTCGCTGGCCATTGTTTCATTTACGTGTTTTCATTATCAACACAGGCAACTGATCCTCGAAACTTCCTGTTTATAGCCTGCTTAAAAATATTTTGATAAATTATGTAAGAGGTTGTACTTTTGTAATGAACTTTTAAATCAATGGTTCTGATTGTTTCAGAATATAAAATTTCCAACATAAAATAAATATATACTGAAAACACTATAGTCATTTAATACTATCATTATGTATTTGTTCTTCCACCTTTTTCTTTTATTTTTTTGGTATTTTTTTCTTCCAGTCTGAGTTATAATTGATATATAACTGTTTATGAGTTAAGATGTGCAGCATAATTTGGATACATACATCATGAAATGATTATCATGATAAGCTTAGTGAATATCTGTCACCTCATATAGATGCAAAATTCGAAAAAAGGAAAAAATTTCATTATGATGATTTACTCTCTTAACTTTTATATATAATATATAGCAGTGTTAATTGTTTTTATTGTATTGTACCTCAAGTCCCTAATACTTATTTATCTTATAACTGGAAGTTTGTATACCATCATCTATTTAAGAACCAGATTAATAAACTCTTTAGCAATAAGAAGATTGATATTATTCCTTATTCTTTCTAACTTGTGTTTTAATTTCACATCTCCCATAAAATTGGGCCCAGTGTAATATATTTTTGAACTTGACAATTTTTTAGTGATGACCCTTTCTGCTTCCTTATAAAAAACTGAGATTTAAAACAATGTAACCTTGAGACATAGAGAATAGAGGTGTGGACACAGGGTGGGAAGGAGAGTGTGGGATGAATGGAGAGAGGGGGATGGAACAGCATACATCACCATGTGTGAAACGGATAGCCAGCGGGAACTTACTGTGTGACTCAGGGAGCTCAAACCAGAGTGACAACCTAGAGGGGTGGGAGGTGGGAGGGAGGTTCAAGGAGGAGGGGACATATGTATGCCTTTGACTGATGCGTGTTGATGTATGGCAGAAACCAAACAATATTGTAAAGCAGTTATCCTGCAATTAAAAATAAATTTAAAAAATGTTTTGTAACCTTAAGGTTTGGGTATAAGTTTTTTCTTTTAGACTAAATTAAAATCACATTGATTTATAGCAGTATATTTTAATTAGCAATTGTTAAATGTAAAATCTTGTGAATCCATCACATTTTCCTTAGGAGTTTAGTTGGGTGTCCATGAATGAATATTACTTATTGCCTGAATGAGACAAGATTTCACCATCAGTTCTCTTCCAAACTTTTGTTTTTAAAGATATAAGTACTGAGGAACATAGTTCTCATACATTGGTAGATGGGAATGGTTGGGGTTTCATCATATGTGTCACTCAGGTCTTTGAATGCCTTTCTGGTTATATGCCAGCATCATGACTGTAAAACATTTGAATACTCTGCCAGCTGACAACTAGATTAGGTCTCACTTCAATTCTGTTGAAAACAAGGAATTGGAAACTACATATTTGTGAATGGTCTTTAGAATTACACTTTTTCAACATCTACACCTACATTTCAAATGACCTTTTCTTGGGGTTCAGGGAACACAGCACAGACTGAGAGTGGCCGAGAAGAGCTTTCCTTGCCCTCAAGGGTGAAGTGTCCTGTATTTCTTGCTTTCTCTCTTTTAACAAATGTTTTTGATGTGGACCATTTTAAAAGCCCTTACTGAATTTGTTATGCTATTGTTTCTGTTTTATGTTTTGTTTTTTGGGCCATGAGGCCTGTGGGCTCTTAGCTGCCCAGCCAGGGATGCAGCCCACACTCCCTGCGTTAGAAGGTGAAGTCTGAACCACGGGACTGTGAGGGAGTCCCTATGTCCTGTGTTTCCAAGACAGACTTCTCTTAGGAAAGAGTATGAGTACCTGGAACTTGATTCTTTTAAAAACATGCGTGCTCAAAAACCCACTGAAAAAATTGTCGTGAACCCCCAGGCCTCTGCTTGCTCCATCTGAGGCCTGGGGACTAAGATCGCATTGCTTAACGAGCTCTCCTTTCTATCTGGGGCCTGTGTGGAGCCCTGTGAAAAAGGTAATGCCCGGGAACAGAGGAAATCCATATGTGAAGACTGCTAATTGCAGGACTGTCAGAAGCCCTGTTCAGGGTCTCCTCCTTAGGGATGCTCTTCCTGAATATCCTGAACCCCAGCTCCGGTTTGGCTCAGTGCTCCTTGTTTGAGCTGCCTTGTCATCTTGCCTCAGTTCAATGCCCGGGAACAGAGGAAATCCATATGTGAAGACTGCTAATTGCAGGACTGTCAGAAGCCCTGTTCAGGGTCTCCTCCTTAGGGATGCTCTTCCTGAATATCCTGAACCCCAGCTCCGGTTTGGCTCAGTGCTCCTTGTTTGAGCTGCCTTGTCATCTTGCCTCAGTTCTTGACATTCTGATTTGTATTAGACAACCGGGGCTTGCCTTGTTCACTGTTCAAAGTTGGAAAAAAAAAATCACAACACTAACCCCCACTCCTCCCCGCCTGCTTAGTAATATAGTGGGGCTTCCCAGGGGGCGCTAGTGGTAAAGAGCCCGCCTGCGAATGCAGGAGATCTGGTTCCATCCCTGGGTCGGGAAGATCTCCTGGAGGAGGGCGTGGCAATCCACTCCAGTCTTCTTGACTGGAAAATCCCATAGGCAGAGGAGCCTGGCAGGCTATAGTCCATGAGTCCACAAAGAGTTGGACACAACTGAGCACAATATAGTTTATTGCAGTTATTCACCAAGAGGGTATGGGGTGTGTTTTTGTTTTTCTTTGGTGGTTTTCTTTTTTTGTTTGGTTTCTTGACATGTGCAGAATAATGTTTTCAATTTTCCAACTTTTGTCAGTCTTAGTAATGTTACTGTCTTTGTTTTAAACTACTGCTAGGATGGAAAACGGCAAGCTCATAATTCAAGACTACCAGGCTACTTCCTGGGGAATTAGGTAGTAAACCATTTCTGTTTTTTCCTGTTTTCTTTAGAAAAAGTAGTGATTACTTTTCACAGTCCTGGGTAAGTAGCCTCTAGAGAGGCTGTGTAAGTTGTTGGGTCATAACTGCACCATAGCCTGCCTGACTTACTGTTTTTAAGAAATTAACTTAAATGGCTGTGAAGGTGTTTTCTATTCAGATGTCACTATTTTCTGATGCACTTTGGATTTCCAACGGGAGAAATAAAGACCATATTGACATAATTATTTCTATTTTATAGAAGCAATGAAGAAGACACAGGTTGGATCCCTGGGTCAGAACATCCCCTGGAGGACGAAATGGCAGCTCACTCCAGTATTCTTGCCTGAAAAATCCCGTGGACAGAGGAGCCTGATGGGCTGCAGTCCATGGGGTCGCAGAGTCGGACACGACTGAGTGACTGGGCACGCATGCACGATTAACTTATTAGAGCACTACATTCATTCTCTTTAAAATCTCTTTCTCTTTTGTTAGAGCCATTTGTGTGTGTATATTGAGGTACCAACAATAAGTTCTTTAATACTTTTTCTTTTTTCCTTTGGATGGAAATAATCAACAACTTCGGTCTGAATATATTCCAAACAGGTGTCATGGGGCATTGCATTGGGAATTGTTATAGACAGTCTCTCACTTAAAAAAAAGTATTTATTTATTTATTTATTTTAAAAAAGTCAGTCATGTCTGACTCTTTGTGACACAATGGACTATATAGTCCATGGAATTCTCCAGGACAGAATACTGGAGTGGGTAGCCTTTCCCTTCTCCAGGGGATCTTCCCAACCCAGGGATTGAACCCAGGTCTCCTGCATTGCAGGTGGATTCTTTACCAGCTGAGCTGCAAGGGAAATCAGTCTCTCATTTTTGAGTGGATTGTGTCAAAGGATGTTGAGAAATACAAATTGATATGCGAAGTTTTATCCTGGTGTTGCAAGGATGCTGTTTTTAGAATTTGACTGACCTAATGTTTGTCAACCTTAAATTAATTAAGACGATTTCTGTAAAGAACAGTACTCCCAAGGATGCTGTTTGTATCATCCATGTCACATCACTGGTATGTGCAAATAGAATTAAAATTAGAACACAGGAGATTGATAGGATGAATTCCCTATTATATCTATGTAATCTTGCCTTCATCTTCTTGCTGTTAAGGACAGATACAAATATGTCTGCTCCTTAGTACCAAGTCAAACTTATATTGGGGGTTAGGAACCACATTTTAATATTAATATAGGCAAAGCTTTGGGATGGCAGAACTTTTATCAAAAATTTATGTATACTCTTAGATATATCAGTGCTGTGATTCCTCCATTTCTCTATTTAGCTGTGAAAAGTTACACTGGGAGATTGTCAGTGGATGTATATTCTGAGATAGTGACCACATTTAGCTGTCTATAGCCTCTGGCTTGAAAGGACCATTAACATCAGCAATTTGGAAAAATGTAAAATACTTAACTAGCCTTCACTCTCAAAGTCTAATAAAGTGTGAATTTCATTTAAAACGTGGATTTAATGAATCTAAAGTTCACATCCCAGTAGCTAGACTTGCGATATTGAGGACTAGAATATTTCAGTCTCTCTCTCTCTCTTTTTTTCTTTTTACTACAAGGTTTATAAAACGTGTCTTTGTTTACTATTTGGGCTAATAAAAGCCTAATCTTATTTTATGCTACTGAAAAAGGCTTAATCCTTGTTATAGTTACACAAACCTCAGGTCCTTCTGAGAAACTTATGAGTTCTCTGGGAGCAAAGCTCGACCAAAAAATGAGTACTTTTAGAGAGACAAAGCTTGGCTCCTTTTTCTCCTTACTGCCCTTCACCCCACTCCCAGGCTGTGTTTATGTCGGCAGTCTATGATTTTATGGAATAGTTTCTATTAAGTTAATTTTTAATTTTTATTGGAGTATATTTGATTCACAATGTTGTGTGAGTTTTGGGTGTACAGCAAAGGGACTCAGTTATACATACACATAAATCTACTCTTTTCCAGATTCTTTTCCCACATAGATTGTTACAGAATATTGAGTAGAATTCCAGTGCTGTACAATAAGTCCTTGCTGTTTCCCTGATAAGTTTTAAAAGATATTTTTTCTTTTCTTCACCGCCAAGAGAACCAATGAATTAAGACATGACTAGAAAATGTAATTTTAAGAGCGGTTATTTTATGTACATTGGCGGGGGAAATTAAGGAGATAAGGCGGTTTTTCATTTTTACAATTTGGAAGTAGACTTAAAATGGAGGGTTTCTAGATGGAGTTGGCAGGCAGGGGGGCTTTAGGTTTGTATCTCATCTGTTTTTGGTGTGGCTTCCTAGGGATCAGAGAGGAGATGGGAAATGTCTGTTGATGTCAGGTTGTCCATGCTGGCGGGGGCACCACGGTGATCCCATGTAGGATGGAGCTCTGAAAATTTACGTATTAGAGCTGAATTATGGACAAATAGGAATTACTGTTTTTAGGTAGTAGATAGCAGGACTTTATAGACAAATGAATAGCTAAGGTGTAACTTCTCAAAACCTACTAAGTATTCTTATTTTTCCCTGTTTCTCTTCCTTTCTTTCCTTTTTCTCCCACCTGTGTTTTTGTTTTTTCATTTTTCTTTCAGGGGTTATATCTCGTGGTGATCAATGTGTTTTGCAGTTTAGCAGATGCTTAGAATCCTACCTTCCAACCCCCACTTATTAGTTGTAAAACCTCAGGAAAGTTGCATAGCCTTTCTAAAGCTCAGTCCTCTTACTATATAGGATGAGCAAGAGTCTCTACCTTACAAAATTGTAAAGACTGAAATTGGATGAACACAATCAAAGGTGGTTCTTTTATCTACGTTCACTCTGCTGTCCTCACCCATGCAGTCTTCTCAGAGTAAGCAGGTCAAAGGCAAAGCTACACACTTAGTCACATACATGAACTTACGTTGTCGTTGTTCAGTCGCTCAGTTGTGACTGACCCTTTGCGACTCCATGGACTGCAGCACGCCAGGCTTCCCTGTCCTTCACCATCTCCTGAAGCTTGCTCACACTCACGTCCATTGAGTTGGTGATGCCATCCAACCATCTCATCCTCTGTC
>SJYX01006284.1:245041-267540 GCA_006410675.1 Oreotragus oreotragus | reverse complement strand
GGCTTCCCTGTCCTTCACCATCTCCTGAAGCTTGCTCACACTCACGTCCATTGAGTTGGTGATGCCATCCAACCATCTCATCCTCTGTCACCCCCTTCTCTTCCTGCCCGCAATCTTTCCCAGATCAGGGTCTTTTCCAATGAGTCGGCTCTTCACGTCAGGGGTACTGGAGCTTCAGCTTCAGCATCAGACCTTCCGGTGAATATTCAGGATTGATTTCCTTTAAGATGGACTGGTTGGATCTCCTTGGTGTCCAAGACTCTGAAGAATCTTCTCCAACACCACAGTTCCTTTGTCAGCAAAGTGATGTTTCTGCTTTTTAATACATTGTCTAGGTTTGTCATAGCTTTCCTCCCAGAGAGCAAGCGTCTTTTAATTTCATGGCTGAAGTCA
This sequence comes from Oreotragus oreotragus, assembly GCA_006410675.1. Classification (NCBI taxonomy): domain Eukaryota; kingdom Metazoa; phylum Chordata; class Mammalia; order Artiodactyla; family Bovidae; genus Oreotragus; species Oreotragus oreotragus. The sequence continues at coordinate 267,147 of SJYX01006284.1, read as the reverse complement.
CCATCTGCAGTGATTTTGGAGCCCAAGAAAATAAAATCTGCCACTGCGTCCACTTTTCCCCCATCTATTTGCCATGAAGTATTGGGACCAGATGCCATGATCTTTTTAAGACTAAAAAATGTCTTGGGAGACTTTTTAGTGTTTAATATGAGAGACTTTTTTTTTTTGAAGCTGTCAATTTGGGATTGATTACATATGTTAGAATATGTTAAGTAGGCAAAAGCTAATGATTTTTAATTATTTAGTCAAATATATTTTATCATTTTATGAGGCTAGTTTCATGATTCTTCTGAAGATTTTGGCTCCTAATTTAGTTTGTTATTTTTTAGTATATCCTGAATGAAACTCACTTATGTGTGACTGATGTACACTACATCATGGTTTCCACTATGTGACTTTTTCAATTCTACACTCATCTCAGATCTGACCTCTTTCAACATGCCTCCACATGTTATCAAAATCAATCTGTTACCTTTCCTTCTCTTTTGTATCAGAGAAAAATGTATCTTCTAAGACCAGATGTTCTACCTATTCTTTTAAATAATAGAAAAATACCAAGAAGAAAATAAAAACTACCACGGGGCTTCCCTGGTAGCTCAGCTGGTGAAGAATCCTCCTGCAGTGCAGGAGGCCCTGGCTCAGTTTCCGGTTCGGTAAGATCCCCTGCAGAAGGAAATGGCAACCCACTCCGGTATTCTCGCCTGGAAAATCCCTGTGGACAGAGGAGCCTAGCAGGCTATAGTCCATGGGGTTGCAAAGAGTAGGGAAGGACGAAGCACGATAATATCACCACCCAGATATAACCACTGTTTAACATTTTGATGTTAAATGCAACTGGAAAGATGTCATGATAAGACTTTTAAGGAAAAAAAGATAATAGGTATTTACTGGACAATTATAAGATATAGACGCATTTAAAATATCCCAGAAGAGTATGAATGCATATCAAGCTGCTAATCTATGTGGAGTGGGGAAAATAGAGTTTGTGGAACTTTATCGTTCCCTTCATTCAGTTTATTTTATAGTTGTGTGTTATTAGAAATATAAATACATGCTATTTTGGAAAGAGGGTTCTACAAATGAACTTTGATTAGAAAATAAGATGAGTCAGGTGGGCAAGAGGATATGCATTTACAAATAATGGGGGTTATCTTTGGGCAGCAGGACTGAATAGTGTCATGCATCATACAGAGGGCTTCCTGTGGAAAGAGGATCACTTTCGCTTGGACAGGTTATGTTCCTGTCTTTTTACCTGTTTCTCTCTCTCTACATATACACACACTGTTCTGTTTTTTCTTAAAGATTTCTTGAATCTGTAAGAGTAAATGATAGACATGATGTCCCTTTACCCCTAAACACTGCAGTTGTATTTTCTAAAAGCAAGGCAATGCCATATATAACATTAGCACAATTATCAAAATCAAGAATTAAACAGCATTGTACAATACTCTTATCTAATCTTATTGAGACTTTTCCACTTGACCCAGTAATGCACTTTATTAGGCTTTGAACTCAAGGGAATGACATACAGATGTAGGACAGTTCACTATGGCAGTTACCGTGGCATCCTCACTAGTCTATTCCTGTTAAGTGGCTGGGTTCCCAGTTGCCTGTTTCCTGCTTTTTTATTTTTTTTCAACCTTTACACTTCTCATTTTACAAGTTAACTTGAAATTCTTTTAGTAAACTTCTTTTCTGCCTGAGTTAGCCATAATTGATTTCTACAGTTTGCAACCCAAACTTTGACTAATAGATTATCTTTTTCACACTTTTTCAAAATCTTATTCATCTTCACACGCTCAGTTCATTAAAAGTCACCTTTTTTTTATGAAGCTTCTAGTTTTCATCAGCAGTTTTACTTTGTAAGTAGAGTACTTAGTTTTCATCTTCATTTTATTATAGTCAGTTATTTACTTGTGTATTACTGTCATTAATTATAAGCTACTTGAGGGCTGATTGGTATATGATATAGCATTGTGATGTTTGGACAAGTAGAGGATTTATAAGGTAAAGGGGGCAAGCTAGAGAGGTAGTAGAAACAACACCCAGTTGTGGGTGTGACTGGTGATGGAAGTAAAGTCCAATGCTGTGGACAGCAGTATTGCATAGGAACGTGGAATGTTAGGTCCATGAATCAAGGCAAATTGGAAGTGGTCAAACAGGAGATGCAAGAGTGAATGTAGACATTTTAGGAATCAGCGAACTAAAATGGACTTGAATGGGTGAATTTAACTCAGATGACCATTATATCTACTACTGCGGGCAGGAATCCCTTAGAAGAAATGGAGTAGCCATCATAGTCAACAAAAGAGTCCAAAATGCAGTATTTGGGTGCAATCTCAAAAATGAAAGAATGATCTCTAGTCCAAAATGCAGTATTTGGGTGCANGTATTGCATAGGAACCTGGAATGTTAGGTCCATGAATCAAGGCAAATTGGAAGTGGTCAAACAGGAGATGCAAGAGTGAATGTAGACATTTTAGGAATCAGCGAACTAAAATGGACTTGAATGGGTGAATTTAACTCAGATGACCATTATATCTACTACTGCGGGCAGGAATCCCTTAGAAGAAATGGAGTAGCCATCATAGTCAACAAAAGAGTCCAAAATGCAGTATTTGGGTGCAATCTCAAAAATGAAAGAATGATCTCTAGTCCAAAATGCAGTATTTGGGTGCAGTCTCAAAAATGACAAAATGATCTCTGTTCGTTTCCAAGGCAAACCATTCAGTATCACAGTAATCCAAGTCTATACCTCAACCAGTAATGCTAAAGAAGCTGAAGATGAGTGGTTCAATGAAGACCTACAAGATCTTCTAGAACTAACACCCAAAGAAGATGTCCTTTTCATTGGGGACTGGAATGCAAAAGTAGGAAGTCAAGAGATCCCTGGAGTAACAGGCAAATTTGATTTTGGAGTACAAAACAAAGCATGTCAAAGGATAACAGTTTTGCCAAGAGAATGCACTGGTCACAGCAAACACCCTCTTCCAACAACACAAGAGAATACACATGGACATCACCAGATGGTCAATACTGAAGTCAGACTGACTACATTCTCTGCAGCCAAAGATGGAGAAGCTCTACACAGTCAGCAAAAACAAGACCAGGAGCTGACTGTGGCTCAGATCATGAACTCCTTATTACCAAAGTCAGACTTAAATTGAAGAAAGTAGGGAAAGCCACTAGACAATTCAGGTATGACCTAAATAAAATTCCTTACAATTATACAGTGAAAGTGACAAATAGATTCAAGGGACTAGATCTGATACACAGAGTGCCTGAAGAACTATGGATGGAGGTTCATGACATTGTACAGGAAGCAGTGATCAAGACCATCCCCAGGAAAAAGAAGTGCAAAAAGGCAAAATGGTCTTCTGAGGAGGCCTTACAAATAGCTGAGAAAAGAAGAGAAGTGAAAGGCAAAGGTGAAAAGGAGAGATATACTCATTTGAATGCAGAGTTTCAAAGAATAGCAAGCAGAGATAAAGCCTTCCTCAGTGATCAATGCAAAGAAATAGAGGAAAAGAATAGAATGGGAAAGACTAGCAATCTCTTCAAGAAAATGAGACGTACCAAGGGAACATTTCATGTGAAGATGGGCACAATAAAGGACAGAAATTGTATGGACCTAACAGAAGCAGAACATAAGAAGAGGTGGAAAGAATACACATAAGAACTATATAAAAAAGATCTTCATGACCCAGATAACGACGATGGTGTTATCACTCACCTAGAACCAGACATCCTGGAATGTGAAGTCAAGTGGGCCTCAGGAAGCATCACTACAAACAAAGCTAGTGGAGGTAATGGAATTCCAGCTGAGCCATTTCAAATCCTAAAAAATGATGCCATGAAAGTGCTACACTCAGTATGCCAGCAAATTTGGAAAACTAAGCAGTGGCCACAGGAGTGGAAAAGGTCAGTTTTAATTCCAATCCCAAAGAAAGGCAATGCAAAGAATGCTTAAACTACTGCACAACTGTAGAGCCATTTCAAATCCTAAAAAATGATGCCATGAAAGTGCTACACTCAGTATGCCAGCAAATTTGGAAAACTAAGCAGTGGCCACAGGAGTGGAAAAGGTCAGTTTTAATTCCAATCCCAAAGAAAGGCAATGCAAAGAATGCTTAAACTACTGCACAACTGTACTCATCTCACATGCTGGTAAAGTAATGCTCAAAATTCTCCAAGCCAGGCTTCAACAGTACATGAACTGTGAACTTCCAGATGTGCATGCAGGATTTTAAAAAGGCAGAGGAACCAAAGATCAAAGGATAATCAAAAAATCAAGAGAGTTCCATAAAAACATCTACTTCTGCTTTATTGACTACACCAAAGCCTTTGACTGTGGTAACTTCTTCAAGAGACGGGAATGCCAGGCCACCTGACCCGCCTCCTGAGAAATCTGTATGCAGATTAGGAAGCAACAGTTAGAACTGGACATGGAATAACAGACTGGTTCCAGATTAGGAAAGGAGTACGTCAAGGCTGTATAATGTGGCCCTGCTTATTTAAGTTATATGCAGAGTACATCATGAGAAATGCTGGGCTGGATAAAACACAAGCTGGAATCAAGATTGCCGAGAGAAATATCAATAACCTCAGATATGCAGATCACACCACCCTTATGGCAGAAAATGAAGAAGAAGAACTAAAGCGCCTCTTGATGAAAGTGAAAGAGGATAGTGAAAAGTTGGCTTAAAACTCAACATTCAGAAAACTAAGATTATGGCATCTGGACCCATCACTTCCTTGCAAATAGATGGGGAAACAGTGGAAACAGTGACAGACTATTTTTTTTTGAGCTCCAAAATCACTGCAGATGGTGACTGTAGCCATGAAATTAAAAGATACTTGCTCCTTGGAAGAAAAGTTATGACCAGCCTAGACAACATGTTAAAAAACAGAGACATTACTTTGCCAACAAAAGTCCATCTAGTTAAAGCTATGGTTTTTCCAGTAGTTAGGTATGGATGTGAGACTTGGACTATAAAGAAAGTTGAGCACCAAAGAATTGATACTTTTGAACTGTGGTGTTGGAGAAGACTCTTGAGAGTCCCTTGGACTGTAAGGAGATCCAACCAGTCCGTCCTAAAGGAGATCAGTCCTGAATATTCATTGGAAGGACTGATGCTGAAGCTGAAACTCCAATACCTTGGCCTCCTGATGTCAAGATTTGACTCATTGGAAAAGACCCTGATGCTGGGAAAGATTGAAGGCGGGAGGAGAAGGGGACGACAGAGGATGAGATGGTTGGATGGCATCACCGACTCAATGGACATGACTTTCAGTAAACTCCAGAAGTTGGTGATGGACAGGGAGGCCTGGTGTGCTGCAGTCCATGGGGTCGCAAAGAGTTGGACACAACTGAGCGACTGAACTGAGAGAGGTAGTGTATTTTTAGACAGTGCCATTTGGGGTGTTCAGGTCAGCAGAATTATGTTTCATTTGCCTTTGTTATGCTATTTGAAGTACCCTTCTTTTGATGGTTGAAAGCTTAGTAACTAAAAAATTACTGCTCTCCCAAGGGCCAGATCTAGACAACAGCTTTAAATCGCATTGGATTTTATATTTTCCTTGTTCTAAATATTTAAACTTTCCAGTTTGAGCAAACAACAGAGTTTTTAAACTATGAGAATAAAACAGGAATTATAGTATCCAGGAGTTTTATATAGCACCCGTTTTCACTATTTTATTCTCTATTTATGTTTAAAATTTTTTTAATTTATTTATGTTTTAAACTCATTTGTTACATGTATTATTCAAACTTGGATCTTAATTTTGTTTACACTTTGAAGTCCTGCCACTTTCACCTTTGCCATTTTTTGGGTCAGTTATTAAATATTAGAGAAGTTATTTTTTAAACCTTTTTATATATTTTAATATATTTTATATATTTTATATTTTTTATATATTTTAAAATATAAATATATTTTATATATTTATATATATATTTTATATATTTTTATATAGCCTTGGTCCANTTTATTTATGTTTTAAACTCATTTGTTACATGTATTATTCAAACTTGGATCTTAATTTTGTTTACACTTTGAAGTCCTGCCACTTTTACCTTTGCCATTTTTTGGGTCAGTTATTAAATATTAGAGAAGTTATTTTTTCAACCTTTTTATATATTTTAATATATTTTATATATTTTAAAATATAAATATATTTTATATATTTTTATATATATTTTATATATTTTTATATAGCCTTGGTCCAGCAATTCCATATTTAGCAATTTCTCTTACATATATGTCTGAATAGTTAGCTTATATAAATAGATGACTGTTGTTTGGAACATTGTTTAAAATAAGGACAATCTAGAAACAAGTTCCTAAATCTCTGTGAAGGAGGACTGGTTATGTTATGAAGGACTAGTTATGTTATGTCCATGTAGAGATTACCTGCAGCTGTTAAATAATAGGATAGATACAGGAAATGTCTAATATTAAGGGAAAAGGTTACTTCAGAAAAGTAAGTATAGTATTACTACATTTGTGTAAAAAGAGGATATTCATACATAGGCATAGAATGGAAGGCTATACAGGAAACATGTAGTGGTTATCTTTTGGGAATAAGACTAGTAGAAAAGGAAGATTTTCCTTTATATCTTTCTGTTCAGTTCAGTGGTTCAATCGTGTCCAACTCTTTGCGACCCCATGAACCACAGCACACCAGGCCTCCCTGTCCATCACCAACTGCTGCAGTCTACCCAAACCCATGTCCACTGAGTCGGTGATGCCATCCAACCATCTCATCCTCTGTTGTCCCCTTCTCCTCCTGCCCTCAATCTTTCCCAGCATCAGGGTGTTTTCCAATGAGTCAGCTCTTCGCTGCAGGTGGCCAAAGTATTGGAGTTTCAGCTTCATCATCAGTCTTTTCAGTGAACATGCAGGACTGATCTCCTTTAAGATGGACTTGTTGGATCTCCTTGCAGTCCAAGGGACTCTCAAAAGTCTTCTCCAGCACCACAGTTCAAAAGCATCAGTTCTTTGGCTCTCAGCTTTCTTCACCGTCAAACTCTCACATCCATACATGACTACTGGAAAAACCATAGCCTTGACGAGACGGACCTTTGTTGACAAAGTAATGTCTCTGCTTTTGAATATGCTGTCTAGGTTGGTCATAACTTTCCTTCCAAGGAGTAAGCTTCTTTTAATTTCATGGCTGCAATTACCATCTGCAGTACTTCTGGAGCCCCCAAAATCAAGTCAGCCACTGTTTCCCCATCTATTTGCCGTGAAGTGTTGGAACCAGATGCCATGATCTTCGTTTTCTGAATGTTGAGTTTTAAGCCAACTTTTTCACTCTCCTCTTTCACTTTCATCAAGAGGCTTTTTAGCTCCTCTTCACTTTCTGCCATAAGGGTGGTGTCATCTGCATATCTGAGGTAATTGATACTTCTCCTGGCAATCTTGATTCCAGCTTGTGCTTCCTCCAGCCCAGCATTTCTCATGATGTACTCTGCATATAAGTTAAGTAAGCAGGGTGACAGTATACAACCTTGATGTACTCCTTTTCCTATTTGGAAGCAGTCTGTTATTCCATGTCCAGTTTTAACTGTTGCTTCCTGACCTGCATACAGTTTCTCAAGAGGCATATCCTTCTGTAGTATTTGAATTTTTATTTTGTTGCCATGAACAGGCATTACTCATATGAGTAAAGAAACAAATCAAACATCAAGTTAACTAGAACTGCTTTTTCAAAGTAGGTTCTCAAAGTCATGATTACATTTAGATGATGATCCTCCCTATTTTGGAGGCAGGCAGTATTAAATGTGATTTTATAGATGAAGAAATTAGTAGTTGGGTGTACTTTAGGCTGTTTAAGTAATACAGCCACGTAGTTAGTGGTGGGATGAATACTTGAACTTGAGGTTTGTAACTTCTAGGATAAGATTTTTTTTTTTTTTTGCTGTTGCTTATGAATGGTTTAAATAATGAATTGTGAATTGTTTTTTCCCTCTTAGAAGAATTATGTATTTTTCATGCTTTCCTATCAAGCATATATATCTTTCTTTTCTATTATAGCAAATAGGCTACATTGAATTTTAGTTTATCCCTTAGAACTTTATTAACTTAAGCTTTTGTAGTTTATTCTGTTTGTATCTTATTGTTCTTAGAGATAGCAGAAGAGAGGGCAGTAAACTATGAGGTTGGGAATTTAAGATTTTCACCAGATGAAACAGAAATGGAGGTTTCTGCCCAATATCCTTGGTCTTGGGGTGTGGTTTTACCACACTGTACTTCCCAGGCTATAAAAAGCCTTGCTTCCAAATCCCCCAGATTCCAGTTCCTTTAGTGGCCCCCTGTGCTATGTGATATTAAAAAGATATCAAAAGACATTAAAAAAACTGGGAAACTTTTGCATTCCACTTCCCTTCCCTTCTCAATTTCTTTTCTTTCTAAAATTGGGACGTCTATAGCAAACAAATATTAATCTATTCTCATTCTCTCTCTCCCACTTATAAAACATTTAAGTGTGAAAATCATATGAGACCACTCAATTTTAGAATATCAGTATAATCAATGAAATCATCCTGTAGCTTAAAAATCATGTTAGATTGAGATGTGCTCTGTAGAGCGGACTGCTTAAAAATGACTTAAATGGTGATGCTTCATTTCTCTACAAAAGTTAAAGGATTTTTTTTTTTCAAAGAAGTGAATAATAGAGATAAAGCGAATGTGTAGGTGCTTTTTGGCCTAATCAAACAAAGAACAGTTGAGCTGTCTGTCATATGCAGGTTGAACTAGATGTATGAACTCCAAGGCCCTTGTCCGGCTCCAAAACAGCAATGAAAATAAAATTTCAGACCACCTCCAGGCATCATCTGCTGGACCGAATGTATGTCTGCTCGAAGCCAAAGCAGTTTTAGCCTTGAACAGCAGGTGGGGTAAGCAGTCCAACCTTTATCCAAATGGGAGTAACATTCATTTTCATACTTTAGTGATGGATTGAACAACCTTGGAATGCGTGCAAACCTGAGTGTATTCAAACCTTAGCTGAGTAGATCAGAACAGCAGCAACAGAATCTTGACTGTGATGATAATTCTTCACTCCTCAGTTTTGACTGTTTCTTAGATTGTTGATATTATTTCAAACCAGATTAAGAATCTGAGAAATGATATACACTCATCATTTCGTGTTTCTCCTCCCCATGTTTTGTTAGACTAGTACAGTCGTAACCATAGAGGAAAAAAGAGTGGGAATCAGAGAAACAAGTTGTAGGAGAAAATCTTCTGTTGATGCTGGAGTTTCTTATCTCTTTGTGAACTTTGGTGCATATGTCATGGCTAAGGGTAATTCAGGCAAGGATGATGAGCAAATGTGTGAGTTTAATATGGTGCTTTATTTATCCTTAACGTAGGTTTTCTAGATGAAAAATTTGACTGAAACTGACTTGCGGTATGAACTCCAGATCTGGTATGTATTATCATATTTGTGAAATTTCAGTATAGTTTCATTGATTGTTGGCATTAGTGGCCGCAGCAGCAGAGCTTACAGAATAAATTTTTTTAGAATAAACAGCAAGCTTTGGGAGTACGTTTCTTTTGAGTTATGTGCTTCTTCTGATACATGGACTTTTGTTTACACTACTTCCTTAATTTTCTGGATTGTAGAAATTGAGTTTATATTTGCAGTTTATGTATACAGTGGCTTTTGGTGCCTTAGCCACATGTATTTCCCACTTCCAAAGCTGGTATATTGTTAAAAACACATTTATTTTAAAAAGAACAAATTAAAGAGGCGTCTTTCTTTTTTTAGTGTAGGAACTGACTGTTTATGTTGTATAAACACATACAGTTGGCCTGTGCCCCTCTATATCTACACATATATTAGCATGTTAATATGTAAGTTGATTATTAATATACTATTTGGAAGCTCTTTATATTCCCAGTTTTTAGTTCTTAATGTATGTGACTTAATAGTTTTCCCTAATGAATATTTTCTGGGAAAAATATGTTCCTTTTTTGCTTCTTGACCTAAATAATGATTACTGATGATGTAATGAACTGAATGTTTCTGTTCCCCCAAAACTGACACTTTGAGGCCTTAACCCCCAGGTGATGGCATTTGGAGACAGGGCTTACGAAGAGGTGATGCGTCATAAGGGCAGGGCCCTAATCTGATCGAGCTGGTGCTCTTGTGAGGAAAGGGAGACCAGAGCCCTTTCTCCTTGACTTGTGAGGAGATGGCGAGAAGGTAGGCATCTAAGCAGCCAGGGAGGTCCTCACCGACTTGAGGACCTCACGAGGTCTGCCGCCGCCTTGACCTTGCACTTCCCAGCCTCCAGAACCGTGAGAAATAAGTTTCTGTTGTTTAACCCACACAGCCTGTGGTATTTTGCTTTGGCAGTCTGTAGGACTAATACAGATGGTTTTCTAACCATAAATAGTTTTATATTGATTAGTGTGAAGACTTCAGATGAAATAGATTAAGAAACTGACGGGAATTTTAATGCAAACTAAGACCACTTCGGCCACCTCATGCGAAGAGTTGATTCATTGGAAAAGACTCTGATGCTGGGAGGGATTGGGGGCGGGAGGAAAAGGGGACGACAGAGGATGAGATGGCTGGATGGCATCACCGACTTGATGGACGTGAGTTTGGGTAACTCCGGGAGCTGGTGATGGACAGGGAGGCCTGGCTTGCTGCAATTCATGGGATCACAAAGAGTCAGACACGACTGAGCGACTGGACTGAAGACCACTCGACTGTGNCACCGACTTGATGGACGTGAGTTTGGGTAACTCCAGGAGCTGGTGATGGACAGGGAGGCCTGGCTTGCTGCAATTCATGGGATCACAAAGAGTCAGACACGACTGAGCGACTGGACTGAAGACCACTCGACTGTGAAATGAGTAGCCCAGTCTGCTTTTTGTTGTAGCTTACATTTATCAGTTCTTTTAGTTACTGATCTTTATTCTCTTATTTGTGATTGTTTACTTCATATGCAAATGACACCTTTTCCCCCCTTTAATTGGGCTATGGTAAAGGTGCCATCTGATACTGGGTTGAAAAAGTCTTTACCATTTAACTCAGGAGAGTTCTTTCTAGAGGCAGCATATTCGTTTTCATTGTTGCAGTAACAAATTACCAAAAACTTAGTGGTCTAAGACAATATGGATGACTCTCTCATGGCTCTGGAGTCCCACTGTGGGTTTCACTGAGCTAAAATCAAGCGTCCACAGGGCTGTGTTCCTTTTTGGAGGCTCCAGGGAGAATGTTTCCTGCTTCTAGAGGCTGCTTACGTTCCTTGGCTCTTGGCTGCTTCCTCTATCTTCAAAATCAGCAGCATAGCATCTTTCTGACTTCTGTGGTCCCATCTCTTTCCCTTTCTCTTCTTTCTGCCTCCCTCTTTTACTCTTAATGAATTCTTGTGATTACATTGGGCCCATCTGTATATTCCAGAGCAAGCTCCCTATTTCAGGGTCAGCTAATTAGCAACCTTAATTCCTATCTGCAATCCTAAGGCCCTTTTGCAGTCTACCCAAACATATTCCTAGATTTAGGGACTTAGGACATGAACATCTTTGGGGAGCCATTATTCTGCCTGTCACAGGCAGAAAGTGATATATTTAAGAAAGCATAAGAAAATTTTGCTTGGAAAATTGTTTGTTCTTACCTTTCAGCCTGTGTTTTCTTGGAAGGATCGTGGTATGTATTTCTCAATTGCCTAAACCTGTGTCCTCTTTTGAAAAACAAGAATCTTATCTATCCTGTGGTCAATAATAAACACGTTAGTTTTTTCCCTCTAAAATATTCACATACCCTCCCCTACCCAAGTGTTTGAGCTAAATAAGGTTTGTCACACTTGTACTTAGCCTACAGCTGGGCCACTGTTTCAGACTTCTGGAGTATTTTAGGCTCTGGGATGTAATGTTCTCACTTTTGCTCGACTTAAAAATGTCTCATGTTTGCTTTATTCTTATTACCAGCTCCATTTCTCCATAATAGTAATTATTTGCCGTTGCTATTGTGAACTTATTTAAAGAAGTAAGCATTTTCTAAACATGTTCATATACTTAAGAGATAGGTAGAGTATGGATAGTGCTTGTTGAGGAAAAAAGTGGAAGATCTACAGCTTGAATTACTTAGTTGATTAGAGGCTGATTTTCAGTCTCGTTGTACCAACTGAATAACTCATAGCAGTAGGATAAGGTGACTGCTTTTGTTGGTATGTGGTCTCAGCATGTATCCTGCAGGGAGATTTTATATAAATATATTTCTTAAAATAGACTTTATAGACTTTTTAGAACAGTTTTAGGTTTAGAGAAATTAAGAGACTAGTATAGAGAGTCCCTAAATATCCCATGCTGTTTTTTCCCATTTTTAACATCTCACATTAGTATGGAACATTTGTTACAATCATATTGGTTCATATTGATTTATTATAATTAACAAAAAATCATGCTGTCAATTCTGTTTTCTAGTAGAAAAGGAATAATTTGGCATTTGAGAACATTATGAAAAATAACTTGTGTTTGGGGGGTTGATTAATTATGATTTATTCTTAAACTCTCTGATTTGACTTTGAATTGACTTCTTAATCTGTGAAGGCTGACTGTGAAGTGGATTTGAATATTAGGTTTAGCTCTGAGTTTGAAAGTAATTTTTTTGGTTAGGACTGAGAATGAGAGATGATCAGATTAAACCTTGCGTTTTTCATGTCTCTGGGTCTCCGTTTCCTTCACATTTAGAATAAAATCTGGATTCCTCACCCTGCTTTGTAAGGCTCTTCATGCTCTGAGTCCTGTGAACCTCTCAGAGCCTGCTCCTTCACTCTGTAGCCAGGATACTTCTGGTTTTTGAAAGTGACAAGATTGTCTCCTGAGGGCCTGTCTGTTCTGCCTCTTCACCCCCAGGTCCCTGCATGGCTTACTCCCTCATTTATCGGGTTCTCTGCTTGAATGTCTCTGAAGATGGTTCACTGATGAGTCTGTATAAAATAGTCCTTTCATCATTCTCTAAACCATTAGCCTACTTTATCTTTGTAGGGTCTTATTTATCACTACCTGAAAGCACTGTTTTATGCATGTAGTTATACAAACATTATTTATCTGTTTATGTGTTGGTTGTTTGGCTCCTGCAGTAGAATGTCAGCTTCAAGAGGGCAGGGAATGTTTCATACACATCAAACAGTACCTGGCAGAGTGTAGACTCTCAGTGGATACTTCTTATGTGACCGAATAATGGAGTTTGTATTTAAGCATGGCATTAGAATATTCTGGAAACATTCATGTTTATTTTCTGTTAGTATTCTTCTGGGTTTCCTGCTAAAACTAAAAGCACTAAAGGGAGGCTGAGTGTAGCTGAAACCACATCCGCTCTCTGGGCTCCTCTCTGCATACGGTACTCCATTTTGCCTTCAGTGAAAAGAGCCAGGAGGAGTTTAAATGCCTCCGCCCAAGGAAGAAGCATCTGTCAGAATTTCCAACATGGCTTGCTTTCTTTGGGGGCGCTTAACAGCCCGAACGTGTGTGGATTAGTCTTTCTTAGCCGCTAGCAGCACACCTGGTGAGCAGCTGTTTGCAATGAACAGTTCCCCACCCACCGGCCTCTTACACCCCATGTGATTGGCTGGGAGCGCAAGAGGCGAGGCCTCCAAAGTGAGGAGTAGAATAGGACAGTGTTCCAGAGGTCCGGAAGGTTTGGTTTTCTTCCCTGTGTTTTTGAGGGTATAAGAGAAATCGTGAGACCTAAGAGGAGAGTGAGAAATGTGCACGAATGTCATGGTTTTATGAGACTCAGTGATGGGGTTCCTTTCCCCTGGTGAGACTATCAAGTGGAAGGTGAGAATCAGGCCGGCCCTCAGCTCAGGTGTGTGGAATATCTCATAGTTTACGAGGTGGAGAGAGCTGCTGCCTCCCCAAGCAGCAGCAGAACTACCGGGAAGACACACCAAGGGAGAGCTGCTGACGATGTGTGCAGCCCAACACTGCGGACAGGTTACTTGAAGACCTGGAAAAGCGAAGAGCTGGCAGGTGGTACTGGGGGTGAAAACCCGGGTAAGCAACCTGTATACGGGACCAGGGGTGAGAGTTTCTCAGTGTTTTCTTTTTCTCTCCAGTCTTGAATCTAAAGCAGGCTCTCAGGAGAGCTGTGTCCATGGTAGCTAAAAACCAAGGGGAGTTCCATCTTTTTAACCAGAAGACCAGGAAAATGCAAGCTGGAGAGGATGGGGGGACGTCCCCTCCTTCCTTTGAATCGTGGGTGAGTGGGACGGGGCAGCAGACCCTTTGGAGAGCCAGGCTGGCTGGTGGTGCTGGCAGCTGAAATATAAGTCTGTCTTTCTGGCCAGCGGAACCAGGAAACTGGGTTCCTGCAGTCCAAAGAGCATGCGAAAATGTCCATTTTCTTTTTTTTTCCTTCTCTTTGTTTTGCTCTTTGAGGGGCAGTGTGGGCAGCTAGAACTCTTAAGAGAAACCCGACCTTTGGGCCAGAGGGTTGGGACAGTCCTAGAGAGGAGAGAGCTGGAAGGGGATCCTCTCGGAGCATGAAACGGCCAAAGACAGGCTCACTCAGACCTGCACGTGGGGCAGACAGACGGGAAGCAGCAGTGGAGCAAAAACCTTGAGAACTGAGATGACACTGAGCTATTGCCCACAGAGGATGAGACAGAACTTACTGTCTGAAGCCAACCAGACTGGTTGCCTAATAGAACGGAACAAACAAAACCATAACGTTCTCCAGAGGATTTTTAACGGGACCCAGAGTCTAAACAACTTCATATTCAGAATGTTATTCTACATCCAGTATACCAGGAAAATGTGACTAATTCTTGAGGCAAAAGACAATTCACAAATGCCAGCCCCATAGATGACTCAGATCATGGCATTCTGAGCCAGAATGTAAAGCAATCATTAAAACCCTGCTCCCTCCGTGAATTAAAGTATCTTGACATGAATGGAAAGACAGCCATTCTTCTTTTAGAAGAAACCATAGGAGGAAATGTTTGTGGCCTTGGGTTAGGCAAACATTTCTTGGATATAGCACCAAAAGGATGACATGCAAAAGAAAAGAAATAGCTAAGTTGGACTTCCTGAAAATTTAAAACCTCTGCTTTGGGAAGGATGCTGTTGAGAAAGTAGAAAGATAAGCTACACAGGGCTATATGGGAAATTGCTGTTCCCTTTCATGTGGTTTTGCTGTGACCCTAAAGTTACTATTAATAAAGAATAAATTCTGTTATTAAACAAGCCACAGATTTGGTAGAAAATATTTTCAAATCACATATCCAGCCAAGGGATTGTATCCAGAAAATATATAGAGCTCTCAACACTCAGTGCAAAAATAAATAATTCATTAAAAATGGGGAAAAGACTTAACAGATGGTATACCCAGGAAAATAGATTGATGGCAAATAGCACAAGGTGGTCAACGGCATTTGTTATTAGGGAAATCCAAAGTAAAACCACAAAGAGAAACCACCTTGGATCTGTTGTTTAGTCACTAAGTGGTGTCCGAGTCTTTTGTGACCCCATGGACTGTAGCTCTCTAGGCTTCGCTGTCCATGGGGTTTCCCAGATAAAAATATCAGAGTGGGTTGCCACTTTTTTCTCCAGGGCATCTTCTGACCCAGGGATTGAAACTGCATCTCCTGCATTGGCAGGGAAACCCTATGTCTGTCAGAATGGCTTCAAAAAACCTGACAATACCAAATCCCAGCTGTTTCTTGGCAGGTTAAACTTTTTTTCATATGACCTAGCGATCCCATTCTTAGGTCTGTATTTACCCCGAAGAAATGGAAATGCTTGAATGTGTATGGCGATTGTTTATTCGTAATTGCCAAAAGCCGGAAACAACCACAGATTTCTTTAACTGGAGAGTGAATACGCGAACTAGACAATGGACTAGAAGTTAGTGGTAAAAAGTGATGAGCCACTGTTAGTCAGAACAGCATGGATGAATCCGCTGTGAATGTGCTAGGTTGAGAGAGAGAAGCTTGGAGGGTGGTGTGATGGAAAACTTTGTCCTGTATCTTGGTGGTGGTAGTTATCTGGGCTCCATTGATCTAAACTTTGTATTTTACTACATGGAAATTGATAAAAGGGAGTAATTATTGGAGACCATCTAATTAGAGGTTTTATCAGACCCTAGAAAGATAAGAATTCCAGACCAAGAGGGTGATTATTTTTCACGTGACATTCTTTGGCACTGAGGAGGTCACCAGCTTTCTTCGGTGGTGAGAGGAGAGCTTGTCTGTTCAGCACACTGGTAACCCTGTGATGTCTTTCCAAGTGAATTGTGTGCCTCAGCTAACAAAACCTACCACTCTGCATCACAGTGCTTTGTGAGTGACCTCAGGACCATTAGAAATAAGAAGAGGCATTTCCCTTTTCCTTTTTAAGCTTTAGTGCACCAAATTGCTGTGAATAGCGCCTGAAGGCTGGTTTTGAGGGTGGTGTGCAGAAAGAAGCAAGCTTCATCTTGCATTTTCTTTGGGACAGACCCAGGGCCTTCCTCCTGTCCCTTCTGTTCTCTAGGGCTTTCCCTGAGTGCCCATCCAGAACTGTTTTAATGATACATCACGCTCCTGACATTCTCCTCTTGTCAAACCTGTGATGGTGACTGTGTTACTCTGAGGGGAGGCCTTTGAATTTCAAGTTGCTTTCGTCAATGTGTTGCCTCTTTAGACATACCAGTGGGACTACTCTTTGGGGGCAGATGCGCCTTTTTCTGCCAAGCGTATTAGGGGAAGAGACAGCATTTTCCTTCTGCCAAGGTTAGAGCTCATGTTCTAAGAGGCTTTTCATATTTATACCTCTTGAGAGTTTCAGTGAAGATTTTCCACTCACAGGTCGCCCTGTTAGAGGAGAGCAATACTGTGAGTTTAATTTGTGCTTCCTCCACAAAAGGAAGACCCACACTGCTGGTGGGGATCAAGACAAGGTGGAATTCACCCTAGCTTTGCATTTCTATGAGGTGGAGAGAGTCTCTCACTTACGAGGAGGAGGCACAAGTAATGTCAGTACTGCTAGCTCCAAGAGAATTTTACCATACACGGTTATTGAGGCTCACTGTGCCCAGCTTCAAGGCGCTCGGCTTGTGTGCACTCCATAATCCTGGTCCTGGGGTTTGTGTCTTGTCCTTGTGGATTGAGAGCTTTGAGAAAATCCACCTTTCTCTAATGCCAGGTAAAAAGCTCTCTCCCTTCCTTACGTGTCTTTGCTGCCCTTTCTTTTAATTAAAGTTTTTTCCTCCCTAATGTTGGGAGAGCTTCCTAAAGGTCATACTTGAAGAGAACAGAAGAGAAATGCAGATTATAGCATGCTGTCCTTTCACGGGGGAAATCATCAAGCGAATTTCTCTGCCTCCAGAAAGTGCGTTTTCTTTGTCTCATTTCTCAATTTTGGTTAAAGCACTGTGGGTGGGAAGGAAAGGATTTTTACTGATGTGTACTGATGATTCCATTATGTTGATGGCAGAGGAACAGAAAAGGCAGTTCAGCCTGAAGAGAAGAGCGTGGCAGCTTGAGCATCCTGCAGATGCTATGCATTGGGTGGCGAATGCAGGGCTCACGGGCACTTGTCTTCAGTGCCATCTACAAAATATTTGCCTTTGAAATCTCTAAATATGATGTAGAAGTTGTCCTCCGAATTCTCTGGACGCTCAGGGAGCTGACTGACAGGGCCTGCGTCCTTTTCAAGTTAATGTTGTCGTGTGTAAGTGCTCTTAAAGATAAAAGATTGTAATGTTAAAAGAAAAATCAGCATGCCCACAAAAGAGAAATGTTATGCATTGTGTACAGATTCTGTTCATCAGGGAAGAAGTGAGTAGGAGGACAGATTCAGAAGATGAGCTTCAGATGGCAGGAAGCAAGCGATGGAAGCATACATCAGCTCATCTAAGTGTCAGATAAGACATGTGCACCGAGGACGACTTTTCAGGTGACTCATTCCTCCTCATTTGGTCAGTGTGTGTACGGGCTGCCCGACATTATATGTGGTAGGGACTGACTTCTCTTAGGTCCCTTTGTTCTTTCGTGTGAAATGGCAAATTAAACAGCTCTCACTGAGTAGGGCCTGAGTTAAGCCCTTGTCTTTAAAGAGAGAACAGCTAAAAAGTGTTCTTTTATCTTGGGAAATTTGACCTAGTTAAGCTTGTAGGTTTCTGCTTATAGGTTTCAGTCCAGGCATCTGAGTGAGGTGACATATGGAACTTGTATGAAGGCACACAAATTTCTAGCCTCACAGCTGTAACTTTGAAAGTCACTATGGCAAGTGCAGTGAAAACTGTAGTCTATCTGAGTTGTGAGGCGGCATGAGAAGTGTACTCTACCAGATGGTGGCATTCANCAGCTGTAACTTTGAAAGTCACTATGGCAAGTGCAGTGAAAACTGTAGTCTATCTGAGTTGTGAGGCGGCGTGAGAAGTGTACTCTACCAGATGGTGGCATTCATTCTTTAATTAACAAGGATAGACAGCATAAGATTTAAATCACACCTGTTGATAGTTTTTTTTTTCACATTTTATCAGTCTCATCCATTGACATCATTTATTTCAGTTTCAACAATTTTTGCAAATGTTAATCAACTTCCCTGTTAAATTTGCATGTTTTTCTTCATGTCACTGATAATATATGTCTTCTCCCCCCAGTCTCTGATCATTTTTATTGCTTTTAACTATAAGTGACTTATTACTATCAAGCCATTTGCCCATTCTGTGAATCTTGCTATTTCCAATGATTAACATGAACAGGTTACCGTGGACACATTTTTGCGATCCTTGTGTGGTTGGTAAGTTTTGGGAGGGGATATGGCCTGTTTCAACTGTATTTCATCTGTATACATGTAATTGGTTATGTGTAAGTAAGGTCTTTTCTGCCTTCCAGGGCTTCTTTGAGATTAAAGATAATTTCATGAATGAGTTTTGATAGATACAAGGTGGTGTCATTGATGTAGGAAAGGTGGTTTCACACATCAGGTGGTTCTTGAATCATCAGTTTCTGGCTGGCTACATCTCTTCTGTACAGTCATGGAGAATTTCAGAAATGTAGAATAATCAATGATAATGATTAAGGAATTAGAACTTTGTTGTTATGAAGGAAGAAACATGGTTAATTTAGGTAAGAGAACACACAGACCTGGGTAGACAGGCCCAGTGTGATATCTACATGATCTTGCTTGAGGGCAGAAGGTGGGCCAGTGCTACCCAGGTTCTTTCTAGATTGATAATTCTTTACTAATTAAGTTCTCTCTGGTGATTTGAAAGTTTGGAGAGTGTCTTAAAGTTGGCCAGATAAACAACAGCTATTTAGTGGCCTGTGATTTTTCTGGGAAGTGGAAGGTGATGACCTTAAGACCTCAGTAACTAAGGAAACCAACCTTGAGTTGATAGAGAAGTGAGGTGAAAATTTAACTGAGACAGAGTCAAAAAGAATCTGGCCTGTAGAGAACAAACTAGAGGTTACTAGTAGAGAGAGGGAAGAAGAGGGGAGGGGCATGACAGGGGCAGGGGTTTAAAAGTATAAAATGAGCTACAAACAAGGACATCTTGCACAGCATAGGG
Organism: Oreotragus oreotragus; assembly: GCA_006410675.1. Lineage (NCBI taxonomy): Eukaryota > Metazoa > Chordata > Mammalia > Artiodactyla > Bovidae > Oreotragus > Oreotragus oreotragus. The sequence goes on along the minus strand of SJYX01006284.1, from coordinate 247,626 downwards.
AATGTAGCCAAAATTTTACAATAACTATAGATGAAATGGTGGTGGTGATTTTAGTCGCCAAGTCGTGTCCAACTCTTGGCGACCCCATGCACTGTAGCCTGCCAGGCTCCTCTGTCCACGGGGATTCTCTAGGAAAGAATACTGGAGTGGGTTGCCAGTTCCTTCTCCAGGGGATCTTCCCGACCCAGGAAATGAACCCAGGTCTCCTGCGTTGCAAACAGATTCTTTACCAACTGAGCTACAAGGGAAGCCCCATAAATGAAATATTAACCTTTCAAAACTGTGAATCACTGTGTAGAGTACTTTAAACTTCTGTAATATTGTACATCAACTATACTTCAGTAAAGACAGATTAATTTAAAAAAAGAAAACCTGGCTGTTTGTAGTGTTACACCCATGCAGCAGCGTAATCCCTGGGAAGACGGAACAGAGGCTGATGTGCCTGAAGTGCCGCTTGCTTTCTTAGCAAGAGTGAACTGTGGTGGCTGCGGTGGAGGAGTGTTTTGTACACTGGACTTTCCCAGGGATGCTCAGTCTACACGCACTCTACATATGAAGGTCGATTATTTTTGTGTTCAGAAAACCTCTTAGTCAAATGTTTTGGTAAAGCAAAGTTTTTACTTCAGGGCCTTTTAGTTGGATTTCTAGTTATTGTGTGATTGAGATCGTAACCATAGCAAGAAGCAAATTGTCTTGGTTATAATTAGGTTTAGTGCCTTTACTGGAAAAAACCATTGATGTTAATCGAATTTGTGGAATTTTACCGGAGAGTTGAGACTTACAAGGTAGATTAATTTGGTAACTTTTAAACCTTTTTTAGCCTGAATTCTTAAATGGAGCTCAAGTTGTAAAGCAGATAAAATGAAACGGATTCATTCTATTGCTACCCACATCCTCCTTTCCATAAGGACTTCCATAAAAGGACTTACACAAAAGATAGCTTAAAATCACCAGTTGGCCCAATGAAAGTTGCTGCTGCTGCTAAGTCACTTCAGTCGTGTCCGACTCTGTGCGACCCCATAGATGGCAGCCTACCAGGCTCCCCTGTCCCTGGAATTCTTCAGGCAAGAACACTGAAGTGGGTTGCCATTCCCTTCGCCAATGCATGAAAGTGAAAAGTGAAAGTGAAGTTGCTCAGTCGTGTCTGACCCTCAGCAACCTCTTGGACTGCAGCCTTCCAGGCTCCTCCATCCATGGGATTTTCCTGGCAAGAGTACTGGAGTGGGGTGCCATTGCCTTCTCCGCCAGTGAAAGTTGCTGCTGCTGCTGCTAAGTCACTTCAGTCGTGTCCGACTCTGTGTGACCCCATAGACGGCAGCCCACCAGGCTCCCCCATCCCTGGGATTCTCCAGGCAAGAATACTGGAGTGGGTTGCCATTTCCTTCTCCAATGCATGAAAGAGAAAAGTGAAAGTGAAGTCGCTCAGTCTGTCCAACTGTTAGCGACCCCATGGACTGCAGCCCACCAGGCTACTCCATCCATGGGATTTTCCAGGCAAGAGTACTGGAGTGGGGTGCCATTGCCTTCTTCGCCAGTGAAAGTTACTGCAGCCTAATTTCCCAGACTGCTCCTAAGTCATGAAAGCAATAAACTCTCAAGCTCTTAGGTGGGCTGCCAGCAAATGGTAATTGGCTTTCTCTGCCTCCTATTTTTAGGCAATTTTGGAAACAGTTACACAGGTGAGACAGATAGAAGGACTTGAGAAAAATGTAAGAACTAGTGGGGTCGCAAGGAGAAGGAAATGGCAACCCACTCTTGTATTCTTGCCTGGAGAATCCCAGGGACGGGGGAGACTGTCGGGCTGCCGTCTGTGGGGTTGCACAGAGTCAGGCACGACTGAAGTGACTTAGCAGCAGCAGCAGCAGCAGTGGGGTTGCAGAGTCGGACACGACTGAGCGACTTCAGGACAGGAGGGTGGGAGAGGAGCTCTGCGGAGAGTGTGACTGAACAGCTGCTTTGCAGGTGGGGTTACCATTTTCTGTGTTCTCAGAGGCCTCTTTCCTCTCTACTTTCACATACACTGATCATAAGGAGGGACAAGAAAAGAGGCTGCATTCAGTTCTTGTGCTGGAAAAACCATGGAATTTCAATACAGTCTGGATCATTTTTTTTTCCCGTTCTTAATGGCCACAGTAATTTGGAGCTCTAATGCTATGTACATTGTTCTGGGCTCAGTAAATAACTTATATATATATGTCATATATTACACTTACTTTTTCAAATATGATCGTGCTCCAATATGTATTTTATTTAATACACAATGACAAATGGAAATATCCTTCTTGGTATACCTCCCTATACTATGTACAGAGTATATTTTTTATTCAGTCATTTATTAAAATTTAGCTTCTTGAAATGATCCAACCCACTCCAGTGTTCTTGCCTGGAGAATCCCAGGGACGGGGGAGCCTGATGGGCTGCCGTCTGCGGGGTCGCACAGAGTCTGACACGACTGAAGTGACTTAGCAGCAGCAGCAGGAATAATTTAAGAGAAGGCAGTGGCACCCCGTTCCAGTACTCTTGCCTGGAAAATCCCATGGACGGAGGAGCCTGGTGGGCTGCAGTCCATGGGGTCGCTAAGAGTC
>SJYX01006284.1:130478-229526 GCA_006410675.1 Oreotragus oreotragus | reverse complement strand
ACTCTTTGTGACCCCATGGACTGCACACGCCAGGCTTCCCTATCCATCACCAACTCCCGGAGTTAACTCAAACTCATGTCCATCAAGTCGGTGATGCCATCCAACCATCTCATCCTCTGTCATCCCCTTCTCCTCCCGCCTTCAATCTTTCTTTCCCGGCATCAGGGTCTTTTCCAATGAGTGAGTTCTTTGCATAAGGTGGCCAAAGTATTGGAGTTTCAGCTTCAGCATCAGTCCTTCCAATTAACATTCAGGACTGATTTCCTTTATGTTTGACTGGTTTGATTTCCTTGCAGTGTCAAGCCAACAATCACACCTGTCACACCATATTATGGTCCAGGACTTCATCAACAGTTCAAAGGGACCAAGAACTGACCTTACTATTAAAAGGTGATTACAGAAGAATTGGGATAAGTATTTTTGCAAAAGAAATTAAAGCAGTACTACAATCAGCTTGCTACTCAAAGATCAGAATGGGGAAGTGGCATCCCTACAAATCTTACATTTATTCTGTGCTCTCTGTGAGGAATGCATCTATATAGGTATCTAAGTCTTCTGAGTTTGAGAGCCACTGTCATCTATCTGTTAAATCTATGCCAATAATGGTGATCTCATTCAAATAGGGACAAAGGCTGAAATCTATGTTGCACCTGATCCTTTCTGTTAGAAATTAAGATAAGAAGAGTGTGGAAGCAGGCCAGCATCACTCAGAATTCACCAGCGTATGTGTTGGTATGGAGTCAGCCACAGTCTCTAGAGATGGGCAGGATAACCAGGCAGATGCATCCATTAGTCCTCAAGGAAATCTGTGGTTTGATGTTAGTGTGCACAGCTTGAGGTTTTTAACTTTATCCCATCATTTTTTAGCAGGGTTGCATTCTTTCAAACAAGATCTCAGATATGAAAGAAGATTTTTCCCTTGCTGGGCTGAGATAGAAAGCCTCCCCATGTAAGATGCCTCAGATACCAGAGTTAGAAAACTGTTTACAGTGTGAACGGGATGCACTGGGGCAATATTGAAGATAAACATGAGAAAACCAATCTTTTATGTGGAAGTCTATAAGCTGTTTAACTGGAACAAATAAAAATGAAATGATTAGACTACAGTTTGGTCAGCACAGCTGTCTAGGCATGTTTTTATTTGAAGCTATTACAGGAAGAAGCCTGTCTATCCTATGGATGGGATGCTGCCTGATTCATGGGTCATTGAATAAAACCAATTTAGACCTTCATAAAAAGCTACTATCTTATCTTCCTCATAATTTTATGAAAGCTCATTTTGGGGAGGAGGTTTTAATTATAATGATATTTGATTTCTTTGCCTCTATATCTTCTTGCCAGCAGTTAGACCAAAAAGGAAAAGAAGGCTGTCACTCTAGCACCTGTATTTTTTAATTAAACTTGGAACATTTTTTTCAGTGAAGCAGCAAGAGAGTTGAGTTGCATTTGACCGCCTTGATTCAGTTCTTTTGTTTTTCCCTCTCTTTATTTGGTATGTATTTTATTAGTTTTTGCTAATATATTCTCATATTACAAAGGCAACTTAGTGGAAAAACTTTTCATTGCTATTTGAATCATTTGAAGTAACACAAGCAGAACTATACATTAAAGCAGTCTTTATTTGAACAACAGAAACAAAAAGGTTAAACCATAGAAGCAAAAAAGTCTTTTCCTTTCTTTTAGCTGGACACTGAATTGGGTCTAATTTGATTTTCTTTTTTTTCAAACCTCCAAAGATAGAAGCAGCTGAATACCTAGAAACGTGTTTGCCACCCTGCTGGTCTCCTGCACCGTTGTATTTTCTGTTGTTTTGATGGAGGCTCGTTGTCCGTTTTTACTGGTCCAGCTGCCTCATTTTTATCATGTATACCATCGCTGTCAGTTTTCATTTCCTTGCTCTGAAACTGTACTTTTCTTTCGACAGATGCAGCCTATGCTGCTTTAATTCCTTTTCCTTTAAGTCTGTGGCCTTTTGATTTCCATTTGTTGNGTGGTCCAGCTGCCTCATTTTTATCATGTATACCATCGCTGTCAGTTTTCATTTCCTTGCTCTGAAACTGTACTTTTCTTTCGACAGATGCAGCCTATGCTGCTTTAATTCCTTTTCCTTTAAGTCTGTGGCCTTTTGATTTCCATTTGTTGAGGGATTCTGATTGACCCACCATGGCTTTTTCAGGGCTGTGTTTTGTACCCCTCCTTGTACTCCTCATTTCTCTCTTTTGTTCTTTAATTGGAGGTTACCATTATTGGCTTCTTCAGCCACATCTCTTATTTCTATTGTTTTCTCATGAAATAGAATTATATCTCTCTTTTTCACCTTTGATAAAGTCTATCCATGTTATTTCTTTACAATTTGAGAAGAGGAAGTCTTGATCTTCTCTATAGGTCAGATCATCTAAGTCATCCAAAAAATTTCAGAAAACATCCAATCTTTTATTGAAGAGATTTCATTTTCAGCATTTACAGCACTGTCTTTTTCCCTCTTGTTTAGGCCTTAATTTAGTTTATGATTTATTTTGCTTTCTTTCTCTCCTTTATTTATTTTTTGCAAGTTAATCTTCCTTGAAAAGCATTAGATGATCTGTCTTTATACTTTTGGTCAGAGGTCTCTAAACTTTTTAGCAAAGTCAGACACTACAATATGAATTCTTAAATGCTTCGTAAATATGTTTCTCATTTGAATATTTTGTGCTTGACCTTTATCTACTAATATTTCTTTCGTCACCACAGGTTGTGCCAGTTGAGAATTCTTTTATATAAATGGATCTGTTTTTACATTATTTTTTATAGTTTACAGTCATCAGACATTTTATACTCATCAGAAGGAGTTTTACATGGAGAGCTTCTGATTTTAGGTTTATCTTTATTTTCATGAGTTCTGACTTTGACTTTCGTAATATTTCTATTATAAGTTTGTAGGCATTTTGAATTTTATTATCTCCAGAGGTACCCAGCTTTCATCCAATTTGATCTGTTCCTTAAAGCATCTATCTCATGGCAAATTCAAATAACCCTTGGTTTGTTGGCGGGTGTCGGTCCCAGGGCAGCCATTTCTTTACCAGCACCGTTTTCGGCTCTAGTGGCTGTCTTCCTGAGCCTAGTCCTTCAGCGCTTCGCTGCAGGGTCCACTAGCAGAGACCACAGGGTCTCAAGCTCATTTTATGAACTGAATGTTTACCTACACTGTTAGATAAATTATTCTTACTAGAAATCTTAATGAGAGCACATTATTGAATCTTTTTGGACTTTACTTGTATTCCAGATACTGTTCTGGTTGATAAATGTCTAACTGTCTGCATCATCAAGTCTGCGAGCTACATTCTAACAGCATCTGGCATGTTCCTTTCGACTCTCCTGTCTACCCTGTCAGTCTCTTTATTTTTGGGGACTGATACTTCCCTTTAAAAAATTACCGTCATATAAAGGAAGCTTTTGGAAAACAGAGCAAATAAATGCCCATGATCAATGTCATAATTAAGTGGAAGTTGATAAGTTCCTTTACTTACTCTAGAAAAATTTTAAATGAATTATTTTGGTATAAGCCTTTAAAGAAGGTCAGAGTAGAACCTCTTCTAATATAAAAGGCATGGAACATGAATTGAAAGCTGAGAGAAGGGCAGATATAGCCACAGGATTGTGATAACAAGGTTCTCTGTTTCAGTAAGTGTACCCGAAGTGTCATGTGTGTATTTTGGTTGTAGAATAGAAGTCCACTGGATTGATGGATGTCAGCTGAACTGTCTTGGTTCTGGTTGTCATTAACTACATGCTCTGGAGGGAGTGACACTCTCGGAACTTTCTTTTTTAGTTTTATTAAACTGTGAATTAGAAATAATACCTGCCTTGCTTCAATCCAAAATGGTTGCAGGGGTCATGTAGACTTTTAGTCTATAAAGTGGTATAAAAAGCTTGAAATTATTTTATAGGCAAAGATAAACTGTTGGAGTAGAATGTATTGTATAAGTGTGATGGTTGAGAAAAGCTAGTTTCGTGTTTGAGGTCGGGCCATTAACGTAGGATCTTCATTAAAATCACAGCACAATACTGACACCCAGAACGTGAAGCACAGTGACCATTAGTTTGTTTTCTCTCTTATGGGATTTGTCGACCTCTTTCAGTCTCTGCAACTACAGAGAGGACACAGGGAACTTGAAAGATGATTAAAAATGGGAAAAACTGGGTTTCTGATGAAAGGTTTATGATGCTAAGAAGTCTGAGAAGTGATTTAATAGTTATGTCATATGTGTTCCCGGCCCTAAAGACAGTGGAAAAAAGCCAAATGTGCTCAACTAAAATGTCAGGGAGATGGAAACTTATGTATATTTTGTGTATGAAATGTTAACTAGGCATGTAAGGGAGAGTTGTAGAATTGTTTTAATTGGAAATCTTTCAATATGGGTATGGTCTCATTTGACTGGGATGGATTCAACAATGGTCCTTCCTGTTGCACAGGGACAGGCAAGGTGATTTATCAAGGAATATTATTGTACTTTTTATTTAGAAAAATTGTTTTGGCTGCACCATAGGGCTTGCCAGGATATCAGTTCTCCAACCACGGATTGAACCTGGGCCATGGCGGTGAAAGTGCTGAATCCTAACCACTAGACCATCAGGGAACTCCCAAGAAATTTTTTTTTAACCCTATCATTTTGTTCTCCTGGCTTCTTTAAATTTTGCAAAGGTTCTATAGCATTTTACCCAAGTGCATTAAGTTAACACATCCAGCATTCTCAGAAGAGTTAGGCTTAAAATAAATAAGCAAGAGCTGTATGTGTAAATGGATCCCTGTGGCCATTAGTGACCCTGTGACAGCAAATGACCTTAAGCTAAGAAGCTGATGGCAATAAGTACTGGCATTTCCTGGATACCTACCAGGGGAAGGCTCTGTATAAGCTGTGATACAAAGGCTTTTTTAGTATCATTGATTTGGAACTGTTACTGTAGGATAGATTTCATTATCTCTAGGTATGTTGAAATGAAGTCTTAAAAAACAGTGTTAAATATGTACAGCATTCACATGTAGCCGAATAAGGATTAAACTTATGCCTGGCTTCAGAGTTGGTATCTTTCCCGTTTGATACTATCCATTAAAATCTACATATATATATCATTAAGATACACATTCTCTTGTATGTTTGTTTCTGCAAAAGGAAGCTTTATTGTTTACACTTGGTCTGCAGCTTGGGAGAGGGTTTATGGCTGGTTAAGAAGTTAAATGCAGAGACTCAGGCTGAAGTCTGAAGGCCAAGGATCTGCAGCAAGTCTTTAGAAGGTGCTGCCCCTGGAGGCTTCTAGTCATGCTTAATGGTGAGCATTCCAAAGAGGTCTCACCCAGCCCTGCCTCAGGCCTGCCCAAGGAGTTTGTCAGGTGGTTGTCCTTCTTGATGAACTTCACCTTGTGATCCAGGAAGCATTTCTCCAGGAAGTCAGGTGGGCATCTCTGTGGACAGAACCCAGGGCTTGCAGATTCACAGCAGGACCTGATTCAGGGTTTCCTCTGGGCTCTAGATCTCTTCCTTGGCACCAGGGCTGTGACCCCACTCATCTTGAGGCAGCTTCTGCATGTCCCAGAAGACGACTCAGCCACAGCCCTAATTTTGAATCTTCTAGAGGCGTATGCACCCTTGCGTTTTCCCAGTGCTCTGGCCGGCCACACCTTGGCAGCTGGAATGGAAGCCCAGAGAGGGATGTACAGGAGGCCCCCAGATGCAGGTTGGCCAGGTGGGTGATGGCAGCTTTGACCTTTCTGGAATAATTCTGGTGGATCTGGGAGCTCACGGTTGACTGGGGACAAGGAGCCAACCTCAAAACCTGGTATTAACTGTTGTTGGGAGCAAGGGGTGGCATGGAGATGGTCTTGGGGGCTGCAGCTGAAGAGGGGATTGGAGGAGGATCAGAGGCTGGAGAATGGGGACACATCTTGGGCCTGTCCCACCCAACACTGCTGAGGCAAGAGACAGATCCGAGGACTGCCTAGTGCTATCGATTCTTTTGTTGTTTTTTTAAAGTCAATATCATAAATGAATTTGCTGGGAAAAAACTTCAAATGTACCTTTTCCAGTTGAAAGGTGACATAAATCATAAGATTAGAACACATACGGGATACCGCATTGTATATTCCTAGTGTGTTGTCATACTTAAAGAGAATGGGAGGAATGCTTTCACATGATTTGTTACATTGGTCTTAGCATTTTCAGTTACCTAAGAATGGAACTGATGCTGATGAAATATCAATATATACTGCTTAATTCACTTGCTGAGTGTGATGTGCATTCCACAAATAGTGAGGATGTCAACTTACTGCTTTTCATAATCTGTGGTGGGAATTAGTTTTGGAAATAAAACCTGTATCTTGTATATTTCATTGACACTTGTGAAAGGGACTTTATAGTCTCTTGGTCATTATTTATCATCCCTTAAATACTGCATCCTATGAATTGTACATGGGGGGAAATATTTCATTTTTAATAATGATACTGCTAGTCTCTTAAAATCATGAAGTTTGAGAACTTTTTTCCTTCATCTGTTCATCGATTATTTACTAGTGAAGTAGATAGTTTTTGTAGTTTCAGTGTTTCCCTTGAGGATCACAGGGTGTGATTTACTGCGTCCGTCAGAGGTCCATACATTTGGTACTACATTTTGTCTTCTTTAAGAACTGTAGCCCTGGGAAGATAGTCTTCAATGAAAAGCGACTGACTTTGTAGCCTAGCATAAATCTATTCCAACAAGTGAGGAAGGTGGTAAAGTCGCAGAATATCATACATGTGGATTTACTTAATACTAAATGATATGAAGACCCATTTATTTATTTGGCTTAAACAATAGGAATTTATTCTTTCATAATTATGGAGGCTAGAAGTCCAAAATCAGCTTATCAGCAGGACTATATTCCCTCTGAACACTCTAGGAAAAAATAGTTCCATGTCTCTTTCAGTTTCTGATGGTTCCACATGTTCCTTGGCTTGTGGGGACGTCACTCCAACCTCAGATCCTGTCGTCCCTTAGTTGCTCACTTGTGTCCTACTCTCTGCAATCCCATGGACTGTAGCCCGCCAGGCTTCTCTGATTACGGGATTCTCCAGGCAAGAATACTGGAGAGAGCTGCTATTCCCTTCTCCAGGGGATCTTCCCAAGCCAGGAATTGAACCCAGGTCTGCTGCATTGCAGGCAGATTCTTTACCATCTGAGCTACAGGGAAGCCTGCCATCTTCACTTGAGGCCCAATTATTAATTTTTGATATTTTAATTTTCTAATACTACTAAGATTTTTCAGAAGAGTTGCAGTAATATCCTTCACCTAGCTTTCTCTAATGTTAAATAACATCTTAAGCATAGTACCTTTATTAAAATTAAGAAAATCACATTGGCATACAACAGACGTCATTTGAATTCCCCTGATTTCTCCCCACTGATGTTTTTTCTTTGTTCTAATGCAGGATACCACATTGCATTTATTTACCTCCTTAGTCTCCTGTAGTTTGTGACAGTCTTTCAGTCTTTTCTAGACTTGATACTTTTGAAGAATAATGGTTAGGGGTTTTGTACCATGTTTAATTTGGGTTTTTCTGATGTTGACTCATGATTAGACTGAGGTTATGGATTTTGGGAGGGATACCACAGAGGCGATGTGCCTTTCTTGTTGGCACACATGATTCAGTGTAGTGCTACTGACAGTGTTGACTCTGATCCCTTGATGAAGATGGTATTTGTCAGGTTTCTCCATTGTCAAATTACTTCCTACTCTCTGATTATTGAGTCCTACTCACTCCCTGGGGAATGGGAATTCAGCTTTGCCTACTCAGGAGGAGTATCAGCTTGTGGGCATATGTTAAAATAATGAAGTAAATAACATCTTGGGGGAAATATTTTGAGGCTGTGCAAATGTTTTTTTTCTCTTTAAAGCCTCAGGGGAACCAGTTTTCTCAGAATGAGGCTGAGAGTTGCCTGGGATAAGCAGGAATGCTATAATACTGAATAGTTGACTTTTTCAATTTATTTATGCTTTATTGCAGAGCTATCTGTTGTGTAAATGGTGCTATTCTCATGTCATTGGTCTTTCTGTCAATTTCTTTGAAGAATGGAAGTATTTATATTCATTGAGTGGGGTGAATGAGGGTACATCTGTTAAACAAGGTTAAAACATCAACAGTTGATTTTAATTTCTTCATTAATCAGTTACAAAATGCTTATTTATCTCTGAGCATGTGTTGGCTCCCAAGTAAGGTACATATGTGTGTGTGTGTGTATATATAAATATATGTAGATGTAAGGCAGGCAGATTCTTTACCACTGAGCCACCTGGGAAACCCATATGTGTGTATATGTAATATATGTGTTTATATATGCATGTGTGTATGCGTATATGTGTGTGTATGAACAGCTTCATTCCAAAGGACATGTATACAAGTCTAGAATCCATTTGTCAGAAAACTTCATTTGAAGGATAGATATATAAGTATACCTGAATCGCTGTGATGTACACCTGAAACTAACGCAGCATTGTAAATCAACTACAGTTTAAAGAAAACTTCATTTAATCCTGAACTTCTTATGCAAGAGACAGGCATGGTTCCCATGCAATTTGGAGATGTCCTCTTTTGGAAGCTACCCTAGCAGAAGTTGACAGATGAGAAAGAGGCATGTTTTACTGAGCCGGTATATACCACCTATGTGGCTGATCTTCCATGGAAGTGGGGGTAATTCTAGGGTAGATTTGGTCGCCCCTGGGGTGCTATCCAGACAAGGGCTGATCCAGAGAGATACTGTGGTTAAGGTTGATAAGGTAGATTTTGATAAGGGGAAAAAATCATGACATTTTAATGTATGATATAATCATTTATTTGTTACTGCTATTCTCAGCAGTCCCATAATCTGAATCCGTTCTTGCTTAGATATTTGAGTAAGAGAAAATTGGAATAAGTAGTATTTGATACTCTATCCAGACAAGGGCTGATCCAGAGAGATACTGTGGTTAAGGTTGATAAGGTAGATTTTGATAAGGGGAAAAAATCATGACATTTTAATGTATGATATAATCATTTATTTGTTACTGCTATTCTCAGCAGTCCCATAATCTGAATCCGTTCTTGCTTAGATATTTGAGTAAGAGAAAATTGGAATAAGTAGTATTTGATACAGTGCTAAATATGGGAAAGGACTTACAGCATTTAAAAAAATTTGTAAGATCTTAAGAAAAATATGAATACGATTTGGCAGTGATGATTTAACAGCAGTCTATCATATTGAATCTGACCACTAGACTGAAATTTGATCTCTTAAGTAGGTTACTGCTTTGCTCCAGAATAATTTTAGTGATAAGCTATTGTCAGAAATACATTCATTTATTTTTTTATTTGCAGAGCACACCGTTTCTCATTCTTGGTGTCATCAGAGTAGGGTTTGGATAAGAGGCGGTACACTTGCAGGAATTTGCAATGGAGAAGGCAACATTGCTGTGAAATGTATTGGGGCCATTTCATACTAACTTATGTTGAATAACAATAACTGCCTTAATTTGAGGTCAGGGAGGTAGATGTGGTACGTGTGTGTACGCTAAGTTGCTTCAGTCGTGCCTGACTGTGACCTCATGGACTATCGCCTGCTAGGCTCCTTTGTCCGTGGGATTCTCCAGGCAAGAATACTGGAGTGAGTTGCCATGCCCTCCTCCAGGGAATCTTCCCACCCAGGGATCAAACCTGCGTCTCTCATGTCTCCTGCATTGGCAGGCAGGTTCTTTACCACTGGCACAATCCTGGAAGCCCTAGATAAGGTATACACATAAACAAATGTATTAAAATAGTTATTTGTAGAGCACCTGACTAGGTATTTGGTACTTTGTATACAATATTCTACTTAACTTCAAAATAACCCTGCTGGGTTGGCATTAGACCATTTTACAGATGTGGCAGATTAAACTCAAGATGTTAATTTGCCTAATGTCACATAACTATTACATGATGGAACTACAGTATAATTACCTGTCAGCTTGATTCCAAAACCCATCACTGATTTTTATTGAACTCTTACCTTCTGACTCTGCATTCAGGCCCTTTTTGGTATACTGTATAGAAATCAAGTCATTTCACGATCTGGGAATAGTTATATTCTGCGCCCCTGCCTCGCCTCGTAATAAAAAAAAAAAGAAAAGGCAAAACAAAACTTTTAGCTACTTTAAAAAAGTTAGCTTTGTTGGATAGCTTGGTGCTTTTTTATCTGGTCATGAGAATGGAAATATGGCTCTTATTACCTGCTATTGTTTCATTTATACTGAAAAATATGGAAAACTAAATAGGGATTTATTTCAACTATCTGACTTATTATGACAGAAGTAGTCTGGAGCTTTGATATGGAAATGAGTTTCTTGACTGATGATAATTATCAACTCAAGCAAGAAGATAATTATTGTTAACCCATGTGCTGTGTTTGTGTAAATGAAACTCATTTGATTCATTAGGAAAATTGACAAGGCATCATTATTGTTAATATTTTTCACATTATCCTTTTGGATTTCTTATTTAGACATCTTACCATCACTTCATGGGAAATAGATGGGGAAATGGTGGAAACAGTGTCAGACTTTATTTTTTGGGCTCCAAAATCACTGCAGATGGTGACTGCAGCCATGAAATTAAAAGATGCTTACTCCTTAGAAGAAAAGTTATGACCAACCTAGAGAGCATATTCAAAAGCAGAGACATTACTTTGCCAACAAACGTCCATCTAGTCAAGGCTATGGTTTTTCCAGTAGTCATGTATGGATGTGAAAGTTGGACTGTGAAGAAAGCTGAGTGCTGAAGAATTGATGCTTTTGAACTGTGGTGTTGGAGAAGAATCTTGAGAGTGTCTTGGACTGCAAGGAGATCCAACCAGTCCATTCTAAAGGAGATCAGTCCTGGGTGTTCTTTGGAAGGACCGATGCTAAAGCTGAAACTCCAATACTTTGGCCACCTGATGTGAAGAGTTGACTCACTGGAAAAGATTCTGATGCTGGGAGGAATTGGGGGCAGGAGGAGAAGGGGACGACAGAGGATGAGATGGCTGGATGGCATCGCCGACTCAATGGACAAGAGTTTGGGTGAACTCCAGGAGTTGGTGATGGACAGGGAGGCCTGGCGTGCTGCAGTTCATGGGGTCGCAAAGAGTCGGACATGACTGAGTGGCTGTACTGAACCGAACCATAATTTTGAGAGAAAATCCAAAGGGATTGTTGCCAGGGCTTAGAGGAGTCATAGAAAAAGTTGATTGTAATACTTATACATAAACTGGTCTAGTGTAACTTCAGTAGACTGTTGAACATTTTTGCAACTTGGTAATCCCTGTTTTTAAGTGAGAGAGTACTTATTTGCAAAGCATTTCTGAATCCCAGGTTTGTCTTTTTTGAGTTTGGATTGGAAGCTGTCATGATGTCATTTTTAGAGTATACGAGTTACCTTAATGAGAGCTGTATCTTTTCCCTTGGTCTTCCCTGGTGACTCAGTGGTCAAGAGTCCACCTGCAATGCAGGAGATGAGGGTTCTATCCCTGGGTCGGGAAGATCCCCTGGAGAAGGAAATGACAACCCACTCCAGTATTCTTGCCTAGGAAATTTCATGGACAGAGGAGCCTGGCGGGCTACAGTACATGGGGTCACAAAAAAGTTAGATATGACTTAGTGACTAAACAACAGTCTTTTCCCTTACATTTTGAAGTAAGAATGATATGGCACATTAGTAGTTTTCATTATATTCTTAATGTTTTGATTTGCATATGATGTAAATGGAATTTGAGAACAGCTCATGGACTTGTCTATACCTCTGCTGAGAGCAGGAAGTAATTTGGGGGCTTTTTTTCTATATAGCTAATGAGAAATAGGACACTTTGGGGACACATTTTACCTTTAGTAAATATATTTACTAAATACATTGTAAAGGTAAAATGTATTTACCTTTACACCTCTGCCTCTCTCTTCCTCTGTGGCACTTTCTTTTCTTCCCCATTTAGGCACTTGCCCAAGGCTTTTAGGTACTCGTTCATGCTTTGCCTGCTCTCGAGGTACCTCTCCCAGGAAGACCATCCTTGCATATTTTATATTCATATTTTGTGCTCATATCATATATGACTATTGGGCCACAGTTGGAGAAATGAGAGGGAGCATTGCTTGAGAGGCAGTCCATTTGGAGCGTTCATGTGAGGGACCGTGCTAGGACACTCTTACATAAGAAAAACAACAGGTAAAGTGAAATCATTTTAGAGCAGGCTGCTGGGTGAGGTCTTGTCAAGTTAAGACATTCTCTGTGCACTGGTACTTGAAAGGTAAGCTGCTAACAAAAAGACATTATTAAATCCCATTGTGTAGGAGTATGCATGTCTGTCAGCTATACAGTATAATTCCTAGAGAATTTGCTGTTCCTGATGTGACTTTAAAGCAATGTATCTTCATCTCTACCTGTTTGATTTTCTTATGCCTCCTCTCTACTGTGTCTGGTTGCTATGAGCCGTACTAGTTTACTAGGGGATCATTAAAAAAAAATAGTACTAATTCAACCAGAATATCATGAGCCTTTGCCCCTATTATTCTTATGCTCTTTTTTTTAACACTCAAAATCATAGTGAAAAAGTGAGTTTATTTGAAACCCAGAGAACAGAGATTTAATAAGAACTACCATTACACAATATTTTCAAGTATATAAACTTTCCCAAACATTCATATAGGATGAGAAAGAAACTTGGGATACCACATAAGCCAGAAAAGCCCCATCTGTTGTCTGATTGGGGCTGTCTTGTTCTGCCACCCTTCTCTCTAGTCCTGCCTGATGCAAGCGCACGTCTTTCTCCTGTGTCAGGTTTCCATGCTTGCTTCCATTAGACCCGGTGTGAAGGCGAGTATTACTACTCCCTGCTCTCCATGTGTGTGATTTATATCCTTCTCGTGTTTCTTGGGTGGAGGAACTGTAGGAGAGGAAAAAAACTGAGACTGATTTCTGTTTTTCTCAGATCCTTTAAGGACCGATTTGTACAGTTTAATTTTCACCTTTTCCCCCATTTAAAAAAATGTATTTCTTTCCCTTAAAAAAAAAAAAAAATCACAAGAGCTCTCCTCTGCCTGCAATAGATTTACCATATTCTAGTACTCCAATGTGTTCTGAGGTTTTTCAGGAAATAGTAATAATACATAAGAGCCACTTTGGTCAGAAGGACCAATCTATCTATATCGGATCTCTGCCTAGAGAGAGATTTTCTTCTCTCATCATCTACTCTGACCCCCCATTTTTCTGGACCAGTTCATTTGTAGTTTTAAACAGGAGCAGTGACTTTTCAAAGTCTTTCTGATTAAAGCCTGGCTGATTTAACAGAGAGGACTCACTTATCTGAAGATTGTATTATTGGAAACTTAGAATTTAATAGAGCTGCTGTGATTCTCCATTCATAGAGACAGAGTTTCAAGGTTCAAAATCTCACAGAGATATAGGAGCGTAAAAGGCAAATGTGCGTGGGCCATCCTTTCTTTCAAAGTGTCCTTGAGGAGAGAGAACATATGCGTTGTGCTACGTGAAGGCACTTGGCTGGGACACAACAGCCTTACTCTTAAGTATTAGAGCCTCCTAATGAGAGAGAAAGTGAATGCATAAAGTTGGAACTTACTGTGGTGTACAGTATTTGATGTGCTAGTCGATAAAGGCAGGAGAGAGTAGGAGCAGGAGATGGTGAGGAAAGGAGGGTTTGTCTGAAACTGTCTCATCTCCAGCATTTGTCGATATGTTACATCAGATCTTGCTATGATAATAGTGTATGAGAAGCAGTATTTTTAAAGTTTAACGTTTATTTTATATTTGAGCATAGTTGACTCAGTGTTGTTAGTTCCACGTGTACAGCAAACTGATTCTGTTAGATGTGTATCTGTTCTTCTTCAGATTCTTTTCACATAGAGATTATTACAAAATATTGAGTAGAGTTCCCTGTGCTATACAGTAGATCCTGTTGCTTCTAATATTTAATATATAGGAGTGTGTATATGTTAATCTCAAACTCCTAATTTATCCCACCTTCCACCTTTCCTCTCTTGAGAAACAGTAGTTTTTAAGAAGTGAGAGTATTGGAGCTCACTCCCAGTTGTTATCCTGAAGGCAGGCTTCCTTATCTCCCTGTAAGAAGTCTAGCTTTTATATTCCCTTTAAATGTGGTTATTGTGGTTTTTGTTTTATTTTCTTTCTAAAAAGCGGAGTGTCTTGATTTTTGTTCAAGTGAGGAGATGTATATTTTCAATCTTCCTATACCTCTTTGGTACCAACTTGAGCCCAAAATGCATTTTTAAAAAAACACAGTATTAACCTTACCATACCTAGTTTATGCCTTTGTGACCACAAGTTGAGGTCATCTCTTTTCTACATAAGAAATCACTGTTGAGAGTCGGTTTCCCTTCCCAGGGACCCTGTAATATTGATTATTTTACTTCTACCCAGGATATTACTGCACCACAGGAAGCTGACACAGTGGGGAGGTAAAAGAAACTGCCTATGATTCTGTTGTCTAGGACATTTATTTCAGAAGTTCAGCTGGTCGTCTGAGATAGGAAGGGTACAATGAATTTAGAAAAAATCTTTGTCTCTGTCTTGGTATTTACAGTTATTCAACATGTTGTAATGAAGATAGTTCTGTAATAACTAGTTAAGTATCCTTCTGATACTTAAAAACCTAAATAAAGGTATAGAATTATAACTAGCTCCTAATATGCTTATCTTAGAGAAAACAGTTGTATTGCCGGCTGGAGTTTTTGTTCACAGACCTGTTTATGAAGGGAACATAAAACATGATGCAAAGATGGTAAAAATTCATACTTGTTAAAGCTGGGTGGTAAGCACATGGGTACTGGCCGTCTGTTTGAAGTAATTCAGAGTAAAATATTAAAAACAGAATATCAAAATATTTCAAAATATTTTAAAACATTTTAGGGAAGAAGAAGACATTGCTCATGTAGAGGATTAGCTTCAAATAGGAATTATTTGAGATTTTGGAATAATAGTTGTGAGAATTCCTTAGTAAACAGGAAATAATGCTGGAGATTGTCAGTGAATGGAAATGAATAAATTATTACATAACCAATGTGTCATCATAGTTGAAACATGGAAGGACGGAAAATGATATTTCCTCTTGGAAAAAAAGAGGTTGCTCTTATCCACTCTGTCCTGCTAGATAAAACATTTGCTTATGTATTGTTTGCAGTTTAAATACTTAAGCCCTATCTCACTCTCAAAGTAAATTACAGAACCCACAAACGTGGAATCAACTGAAGGCAACTAAAATGTCTGGCACAACGTTATAAATAAAAGAATATTATAAAGAAAGCTTCTTGGATTTCCAGCAATTCGTTGCTTTTTACTCCTTTTGCGACAAATTATCACTCTTTGATTTCCATGCCTTACTTCTTGATTGCAAATGATACAGTTTTCTGAGATTTTCTGAGATTTTGTGAATTTTAGTTACTTCTGGGATATCCTAGCCCCAATTACAGATGTTTAGTCCTTGTTTATCGACTTGTAATTTGACTCCTTGTTCTTGGTTGCTTGATCACTGTTGAGACAACAGAATAATTGAGCAGCAGTCTGCATGTCTAGCCAGCACTGTTTTGCAACACGTGCCTGTTTGGGCTAGCAAAAGCTAGGGCTTGATGTAATTCATTCCAGGAATTTTAGGTAAAAGTGTTTGGCATTCGGCAGTCTCTATATGGGTTCAGCTATGTGTGTTAAAATACGGAGGAATGCATTTGTGGATCCTCTAGATGGCAGAACAAATACAGCAAATACGCCTCAGGAGCCTTTCTGAGAAGTGTGGGGAGGGGAGAGCAAGGAGAAATGGGGGACAAAGGGGACTTTCTAGCTAACAGAGCTCCAGGCTTTCTATCTCAGCCCAGCAAGGGAAAAATCTTCTTTCATATCTGAGATCTTGTTTGAAAGAATGCAACCCTGCTAAAAAATGATGGGATAAAGTTAAAAACCTCAAGCTGTGCACACTAACATCAAACCACAGATTTCCTTGAGGACTAATGGATGCATCTGCCTGGTTATCCTGCCCATCTCTAGAGACTGTGGCTGACTCCATACCAACACATACGCTGGTGAATTCTGAGTGATGCTGGCCTGCTTCCACACTCTTCTTATCTTAATTTCTAACAGAAAGGATCAGGTGCAACATAGATTTCAGCCTTTGTCCCTATTTGAATGAGATCACCATTATTGGCATAGATTTAACAGATAGATGACAGTGGCTCTCAAACTCAGAAGACTTAGATACCTATATAGATGCATTCCTCACAGAGAGCACAGAATAAATGTAAGATTTGTAGGGATGCCACTTCCCCATTCTGATCTTTGAGTAGCAAGCTGATTGTAGTACTGCTTTAATTTCTTTTGCAAAAATACTTATCCCAATTCTTCTGTAATCACCTTTTAATAGTAAGGTCAGTTCTTGGTCCCTTTGAACTGTTGATGAAGTCCTGGACCATAATATGGTGTGACAGGTGTGATTGTTGGCTTGACACTGCAAGGAAATCAAACCAGTCAAACATAAAGGAAATCAGTCCTGAATGTTAATTGGAAGGACTGATGCTGAAGCTGAAACTCCAATACTTTGGCCACCTTATGCAAAGAACTCACTCATTGGAAAAGACCCTGATGCCGGGAAAGAAAGATTGAAGGCGGGAGGAGAAGGGGATGACAGAGGATGAGATGGTTGGATGGCATCACCGACTTGATGGACATGAGTTTGAGTTAACTCCGGGAGTTGGTGATGGATAGGGAAGCCTGGCGTGTGCAGTCCATGGGGTCACAAAGAGTTGGACACAACTGAGTAACTGAACTGAACTGCTACATACATCTGTATATACAAATAAAGATAACTGAATTGGAAGCTGGCTTTGACTTTTGCTACTCGAAGAGCATGTTATTCAATGCTACATTCCTATAATGATACTCAGCAAATAGGAAGCCCACGTGTTCTGACGATGACAGCAGTGTGACATCACACTGTGAGTCTATGAAAGTGGTAATACTTGATCTGGATTATCAAGCTATTTCACTAATACCTTCAATACCCTATGAAAAGTGGAGGATGGCAGGATCTTCAAACAACTGTTGAATAACATAGTGGTGGTAATTAACCAGTGCATGGAACTGGAAGGTTGCTTTACGAATTCTCTAACACAGCGTCATTTTAATCAAACCAAGTAACTCTAGATGTGTCTTCAGGTTGGCCTCTAGGAATTCATGTAGTTGTTTTTTGTACATAATCTTTATGTCGACTCTGAGTTTAGGAGGCTAAGACATAAGTGATATTTTGAATTACAGCTGCTGCAACTAACCACAGGATAAACTGCACATGTGTTCACTGTGGAAGGACTGGTGGTTCTGCTCTCTCCTTTGCAGCGAAAACTGCATAAAAGATAAAAAGAGGAGAGATGGTCTGTGTAATGTTTACATGTATGTAAGAGAGGTACTCATTTTGTCTCCTTTGTTGAACTCTAACTCCCAAATTACTTTTATAATTTTGCAAATTTTTGTTGAAGACTTTTATAGAACACAGTAGCTTTGTTTCCCTGTTTTATGAATTCATGTTTGCTTAAAAGGATTTCGCCAGCTTCCTTCTCACACCTCCATGTCCCAGTACTGTGTATGTGCCTAACACTAATTATGTCACCAGGTCATTTTATAACCTATATGTAGGGGCTGTTTCTCATTCAGAGAGATTCCTTCCCGTTCGAGCATACTGATAATGTTCGCCGTTCCTGAGCAGTGTCCATATCTGTTTGAACCCGGGTGGGGTTGGGTGTCCGTCCCCCCCTCTCCCGGCCCCTCGTTATTGCCTGGTTGCTCGCTGGCACTTCCTCCTCCTCTTTTATCATCATCTGTGACTTTTATTAACATGCTTACTCCTCCTTTGCATCATTAATCAAATAAACTGTGAAATGGTACTTTTATCTTTAATGGTTGATACTGTAAAAGTGACAAACGCAGGGCAGCCTCTTTCCCTGCTCTGCTCCTGTCACGCATCTTTGTTGAGTCTCTGTGAAGGGACTTGAAATGATAGTGCTCACATCTCTTGCAGCTCGTTTACACTGAAAGGATATAATCATTGGTTTGCTATCAAAGCCACTTCCCCAGCTCAGATTGTGATGCGGCAAACCAAAGATGAGCCTCTCTCAGCAGGAAGAAGCCAGAGAGGAGATGAATCTCCATGATGAACCATCAACCTTATTCAAATTTGGTCATTTCATGAAGAAAAATTAACCATGATAAGGAAGAAAGATACCAGCTAGTTGGAATACCCTGTTGGATTAAGCTTGAAAAACTTTTCCATGATACTGGAATGAGGGAAATTCTTTCACAAATTCTAAGGAAAAATTGGGGAGTTATAATAATATAGATATCAGTAAATATCGATTGAATTAAAAATATTATGTAGTACCAGTCCCTTTGCATTAAATATTAACACTCCAAAATGACTTACAGGAATATTTCTAATTTTCTGCGCAAAATCATGCGGCTTATATTTCAGACAAAGATAACATACCTAAAAAAAGTCAGCAAAGACACTAAATGGATGTACTTTACTTTGACCTCTACACTTACTTATGTACTTTCATGGTTTAAATAAAAAGTGTAGCATTTGGGTGATTTAAAAAGAGCAGAAGCTGAAAAAGCAGTGATAAATATCATTGCAAGGATATAGTAGCCAAAATAGTTGCTCTATTTCTATGAATCCATTAATACACATTAATATTACTTTTCTAATATACTTTTATAGCATATGTGCATAAAGCATCCTAAATTACAGAAACAGTCATTGAATACTTCCCAAGCATGTTCAAAATCTCTTCAGTTATTAAATCTATCAACACACAACACAAAAAATCCCATAAACAAATGAAATCTTTAGGTATTAAACCAAATCTTCTAGCATAAAATCTCTTATCTATTTGTACCATGAGATGCTAAAGTTGAAGCAATTTTCACTTGAATCACTTGATAAATGATGTGTTAAAAATTAGCTAATGTTTTTATTCTTTACCTTTTCACATAAAATGAAGAAACTATATATTGAAATAATTTGAAATAGTGTTTTTTGAAATGAGTTTTTTGAAATCTGTTATTTAAATCTCAGTAATCATTATTCAGAATGAGTTATAGAGAAACATCGATTTAGATGGGAAAGAAAAATGAGGATTCATTGGGACTGATGCTAACCAGGCTAAAGGGAAGGTGGGTTTGTCTATCTATTTTCTTTAGAAGATAAACCATAGAAACAGAGTCCCCAGATTGGTGAGACAGGGGTTTCTTTGTACCTTAGTGAGTAAATAAAATCCAGAAGACTTGAGGAATGGAATTTTATACTCTCTTCAGTTCTATTTATTGAAAGCAAATTGTTTGAGCCGAATATCGTTATTCTCCTGTTTTTCTTTAAGCAATTCTTTAATTGGGTTAAAGTATTATTTTTTAACTTAAAAACATATGCGTATTTTCAAAGCATGTCAGTTTAAGAAATGAGGAAAAAGAAAAGAATTCTTAAGGGTTCAGGTGCATCTCAGTGGAGTTAGAAAACAGTACTTTAATTCTTTGTCAGTTAGGGTTGATATACAAAGTAAGCATTTGAAATTTTTAAGTAAACATTCTTCTCAGCAATGAATTGGTACACTACACTATTATGCTTGTATCTGAATTGCTGCTTTCTGTTACTGGAAAATGATGAGTGGATTTCTGTAATGAATACCAATGCAAAAGACTTAGGATATTTAAGCTTATTTATAGACTATCTTGAAAAGAGTGATGGGGTCATGTAATTTACTCTACCAACTAAAATTTGAAATGAGGAAAGAATTCAGTGACGTGTAATTTCACATTTGACTGTACTAGGCAAGTCGTGAATAAGTAGGTAAATTCCCTTATATATCGGAAATCTCTAGTTGCTTTTGTTTCTCTTCTGTCTCCTGAGATAACAGAAGCATATTATTTATAGGGCTTCTTTTTTAAAAATTCATTTATTTATTTGGCTGCTCTGGGTCTTGGTTGTAGCATGTGGGATCTAGCTCCCTGACCAGGGATCGAATCTGGGCCCCCTGCACTGGGAGCTCAGAGTCTCAGCCACTGGACCCCCAGGGAAGTCCCTTATAGGGCTTCTTTATGAAAAGCTTAAACTTTGAACTTTTTCTATTGAAGTTAACTTAATATGGTTAAACTTTTGCTAAAAATCTAAGGAACTGAAATTCTGACAAACCCTTTTCTTTTTTAAAACATGAGACAGTCTAAAAGTCTCATTATGGAGTGATTTCTAGGAAATTTCTAAAAGGCACTGTACCCTTTAAAATTCTTTAGCTTTGGTAGTTCTTTGCATTGTACAGTTTGGACCATTTGATCTGAGTTAAAGCTTTTGAGGTATAAAGATATCAGACATTTTTTTTAACCTGTTGTTAAATCAAAAAAAAAAGTCTTCATTTATAAATGTAATGAAAATATGCCCAGAACCTTAGGATATTCTACTGAAGTGCTATATCTTAGTTTACTAGAGATTGTTTTTCTTGAGTGTGAATGAGAATGACATCACAAATGTGTGTGTGTGGGGTTTTTTTTTTTTGGCTAATGATAAAAATCAGTCATTGAGCTCTGTTCTTTTGCTTCAATAGAAATGACTTTAAAAACACACTCTGTTTTCTTTGTTCTACCAAGTGCCCTGGGAAACAAGTTACATTTAAGTATGTTTGGTAAATAGCAATTTGGAATGTCTCTTATGCCCCGTGTAAGGCTTTCTTCAGACATTGTTTCCAAGCTATTAAATGTACCAAAATTGGGCTTTTAAAAATGAAGACAAAGATGGGACAAATTTATTAAAAAAAATGAAAGGAATTTTCTTACCTAGTTATGGATGATTAGTTTATGCAGCATAAGTGAAAACAAGCGTTTACCTCACAAGGCTTAAACGTGCACAGAGCTTAAGAGGATCACATGGAATTCAGATCTACTTGCTCATTCAGCAGCAGGTTTGCTTTCAGTGGTTGAGACACAGAGTAATGTTATAAGATTAAATCTTACCTGGCAGTGGTTTGCTTGAAGATCAGTCATTTGAACTCTGGCTGAAAACAGTAAGCTTCGATACCTGAAATGCCTTCTCTACTTCCTTTCCTGTTTTCTTTTACCACCGTGTTTTCTTTCCTGCCGAGTCTCTGTATCTGTATTCCTGGTAATCCTCTAGCATTAGTTAGGATGGCATGCAGTAGATGAAGATTCCTTCTGGATAGGATGCTAGAACCAGAAGGGTAAATATTGCCTTTCTCTGATAACAGCCTTTGGTCTGACCACAGACAACTTGAGTCTCCAGAACTTATTAAAAATTTATTGACTGTTTCATCAATTGGAAAATCCTGAGTCTTTCTATACACATTTTACCTTCTGCAAAAGTTCTGTTCATATTTCAGAATTACACATGCTCCCGAATTAAGTTGCCTTAAAACAAATTGTCTGGATCAGAAACATGGATGATGTTCTCTTGCATTCTCTTGCTTTCCATGTTTTTCCCTTTATCAACTTTTCAGTCCGTGAGCTTCCTTTCTGCAGAGGATGGAGGGATTTCTTCTGTTCCTCTCGTGTTTCTGTAACACGCAGTTCTGGTCCACTCTTCTGTGAGTAGTGAGGGAAAAATCCAAAAGGAGGTATGGCTTTGTCATAATCTCCGGACAGTGAGCACGCTTGGCGTGAATGAAGAGCTGATATGAGCTATTCAAACCAGACAGCAAACTGATGGGCTGACGCTTTCATACATAATAAACCCATTAATTACTTCTCCTGATGGACAGCAGTGTGCCCTGAAAGGAAGGAAGGAAGGAGCAGAGGATCACATTCGGTTAAATAGGTGCTCTGTGTTTGAGCAGCTTGTCATTGAGAAGTGCATCCAGGAAAAGCTGCAGCTTTGGAATGTGATCAGGTAGAGTGGGCAAGAGTTGTTTTGACAGACAGCTAAGTGACGTATTTTGGGAGGAAAAAGCTGAGCACAGAGGTAGCTGGAATAAGTCTCCAAAATGCTTTTGAAAATGTTCATTTTTCTCCGTTAGTCCTTCTGGCTGGAAGCAGGTAATTTGTGTTTTACCTCTGCATTATTTGTTGGGATTTTGCTGAGCTATTTACACATGATATAGCTCTCCCTAAAGAAGGAAAATAATTTTTAAAGAGTCTTTGAGATAGAAAAGTATATTGCGAGTTTAAAAAAATTACAGCAGTAAAAAGGCTGCTTTTTGTGAAAGACGTGTAAAAAAAAATTGTCAGCTGTATTCAGACATAAATCCGAGGGAAAGCAAAGAAAAAGCTGCTTTCTGAAATATATATTTTTCTGTTTTTACATATGTTTTAAGCATATGGATTTTGTTGCTTTGGTATAAAGCATCACTTGAAATAAAGATTTAGAGTTTTCCTTTTAAGATGTTCTTAAGTTAGATGGAATTTTGAGTAGTTGTATAAATTAATAGATCTAAAACGTCAATTTCATAATTTTTACTTCATTTTTAACATATCACAAGATTTTTGTTTTTTTCCTACTTGTTCATCGAGTCCCTTTAGGAGACTTTCTGGGCAATAGGATGCTTTCAAATATTTTTAAAAAGTATTATGAAAATTTCAAACTTATACAAAACTATGAAAAATCTGTAAATGTCCATAAACCTACTACTCAGATTCAATGTTATGAAGATTTTTTTGCCACATTAACACCGTGCGGGAGAGGAGATGGTAAGCTAAACTGAGAGAATAGTATTGACACATAGACACTGCCATGTGTAAAATAAATAGCTAGTGGGAAGCTGCTTAAAGCACAGGGCGCTCAGCTCGGTGCCCTGTGATGACCTAGAGGGTGGGATGGGGGCCGCGGGAGTGGAAGGCTAAGAGAGAGGGGGGAGATACGTATACATACCGCTGATTCTCGTTGTCGTGGAGCAGAAAATAACACAATATTTAAAGCAATTATAGTTCAGGTAAAAAAAATTTACAAAAAGATTTTTGCCACTTTAGCCTTATTTAGCTTTTTTTCTTTTCCTTAGCTAAGGTATTTTAAAGTAAATCTCATTTCACCCCTGTGTACTTCAGTATGTATAAGTTATATATGCATGACCCCTGCCAACTAGTTTATTTCAAGTCTGTTCTTTGTTGGTCACTCATTTCATGATCCAATATCTCTCATTCGTTCGTCGGGAAATTCTTTCTTATATCTAACCCAAGCCCATGCTGGTAACGTAAGGTTGTGTCCCCCAGTTTTGTCTTTAGAAAAGGCAAAAGATACAGTTTATGGGAACTTTCCACTTTGGGACTTTCTGTAAACAGTAGGTATATTTTTAAAGCATGAATGCTTTCTCACATGACCACTGTGCCATTGTCATGCTTAATTAACAATAATTAACAAAGGAGTACTTGTTAATAATTGTTTGGGGTCATATAATATCCAGTGCCAAAGAATTGATACTTTGCAACTGTGGTGCTGGGGAAGACTCTTGAGAGTCCTTTGGACTGCAAGGAGATCAATCCTAAATGAAATCAACCCTAAATATTCACTGGAAGGACTGATGCCGAAGCTGAAGCTCCAATACTTTGGCCACCTGATGCAAAGAGCCAACTCATTGGGAAAGACCCTGATGCTGGGAAAGATTGAAGGCAGGAGGAGGAGGGGATGACAGAGGATGAGATGGTTGGATGCCATCACCGACTCAACGGACATGAGTTTGAGCAAACTCAGGAAGATAGTGAAGGGAGGGAAGCCGGGTGTGCTGTAGTCCATGGGGCTGCAAAGAGCCAGCCTTGACTTACCAGCTGAACAGCAACAGTGTACAGCCTGTTTAAAGCGTCTCGTGTCTCAGAAACTCTCTCTCCATAGATTCTTTTTTTAAATTAGGAGCTGGATATAGCCCACACATTATATTTAGTTTTTAGCATTAGAATTTTTAAACACTGTCTTAGATGATCACATATGAGAAGGAGATAAAATTTAGTTTTATTGTGTTCTAGACACATTCATAATATGAATATCCATAGAAGAGAACATGTTTTTTGAATATTTTTCCATCTAACATTATGCATGATACTAAAAAAGGAATATAAGTTTGTATGGTAACGATCAGCCATTGGTTAGGTTCATTGCTTTCTGTAAGTTTTGGATTTGACTTGTTTTGGAGTATGTAGTTTAGGATTCTGCCCAAGCTATGGTGCCTACCTTTGGGGCTGGGCATATTCAGTCAAGCGCATTCCAGTTACTTCTGCTTTATTGCTGAGAAAGACCATCGTGCTGGTTTACTTTGTCAAACACAATAGAACATTGCTCTCATAAACACTCCAATTTAAAGCCATTGATTATTGAGCCACTTTCAGCAATTAAATGTGTCTTAAAGTTCTGTGATGATCTAAAAAGAGAGATGTCATTGTGTGCATGTGGACAAATGACTGTAATACCGTATAATTATATAATATTCAGAAGATAATATAATTTTGCCAGTTGTATAATTATTTCCCAGTAATATGTTTTTTCCCTAATAACTTTTATTTTCCGATTAGATTGAACTCCCAGTTCCTCTGTGAC
The DNA here is from genome assembly GCA_006410675.1 of Oreotragus oreotragus. Classification (NCBI taxonomy): domain Eukaryota; kingdom Metazoa; phylum Chordata; class Mammalia; order Artiodactyla; family Bovidae; genus Oreotragus; species Oreotragus oreotragus. The sequence goes on along the minus strand of SJYX01006284.1, from coordinate 204,950 downwards.
AGACCAGAGCATTTGGCTGCCTATTTTACTTTTCCAGGAGTGTAATAATATGAGCTTGTCAAATAACTTGTGTGCTGTGTTCTTTGCTGTTGAGATTTTTTTCTTCATTTTCATCCAGATTCTTTCTCTCCCTCTCCATCTTCCTAGTTGGCTGGATAAATGAGAATGGGAAGGTGGAATATGGGGAGCCATTAAAAGGGCATGGATAGAAATTATACCCGGATTCAGAGCCCGGGTAAGGACCATGCTCCCATATCTGGAGGGCTGTAGAGCTCTGCTCTCCCAAGGTGTCCACAGTGGTGCACCCCGGCTCTACCTCCTGTCACATGACTGGTCACTTTGTGTAGCATTTCTTCATATTCTGAAATTATGCCTTGTCCCTTAAATCTTGCTGGACAAGGAGTATCTGTGTTTATTATCTACAAATGTGAAAGCTTGGTAAGTAGTTAATGGCTATGACCATTTTATGTACATAAACTGAATAGAAAAAGATGAGCAAAAAAACTGCTTTTTTGTGGAATGGACTTTCTGGTTCGAACTAAGGCTTTGTCTCTGTGAATACTATTGTTCAAAGGTCTCATGGGTTGAGCAGTTGGTTGGGTGTATGGCTTATTCTCCCCACCCTCATAGGAAGTGGAGGGAAAGTCTCAGGGACTTTTATGTTCTCTTTGATGCACACGATAAAGCTCAGTTTTCCTTTGTTCATACATTTCAACTCCCATCTCCCATTTTGCAACTCCCTTTATTCTCTAAATTTAAGTTAATCTAAACTCACCCATTTCTACTATAAAACGGAGTAAAGAACTTCAGATGTTTCCTGGTCTTTATGGATTTATAAAAGAGTTTCATGTATAAAAAGATAAATGATTTTTCCCTACAAAGTTCTTTCTTGCAAGAATGCTTGGTCCATACCAAGAAGTATACTCACAGCTGTTTTTGAGTCTTTGCAAAATTATAACTGCTTTTATAACGAAAAAGTAAAAGATAATCCCTTCTTTATGTTCTCCAATCCTTAGATGTGTTTCAGATTTGTGTTTCAGAACTTCTTCTGTGGCAACTACTTATTTTTAGGGTATTTAAAATATCTTTAATCTCAGTTGAGTATGATTATCTTGAGTTAATAAAGAAAAAAGTTGCATTTTAAGAGTGTTCTGAAATCCCACAAATTCTTTCTAAAATAAATATCCCTTTTTTTTTTTTTTTTTTCCAGTTGCTCTTATTAAAGACATCAAATCTTTGTTGGCCTACTTGGGTCATTCTGTTTCATTCTCACCCATTAATTGTAAAAATGAACAAATGTTTTAATTTCTTCTTAGTTACACGATACAGCTCTATATTCTTTGTGTGTATAATACGTCTACTTTTTGTAGCTTTGGAGCAGGCAGTTATCAATCCTGTTTTACAAAGGGTGAAACTGAGATACAGAGAAGTTAAGTAACCTGCTCAATTTGACGCAGCTAGTAATATGTTGAAGTGTGGTAAGGCAGTAAGATGCCCTACTCAGTGTTGGGGAGTGTGTAGTTTCCTTGGTTCTGTCTTGCTGAAGCAAAGATTTGGAACGGTGGACCAGTGTTACAGCTCCGTTTTACTTGGCAAGCAGAGGAAGATACATCCTCAAGGTATGAGGGGGGGCTGACCCAGAGGAAGAGCAGGGTTTCATTTTGTCTCCCCCTTTTGTGTGTCTTTTCTCCTCCCTCTGAGCCTGCTCTGTGTAAACTGGGCTAGCCAGGAGGGCTGTTTGTTTGACCTGAGGTTCTCACTCTGGCCCTCAGTAGATACGTTCCTGGGGATGTCATTTACTAGTATTTCTCATTAAATCTTAAGTACTTCCAATGTTCCAGGTCCCAGACTAGGCTATTTCTGGGGGTAGATTAAAACAAACAAAAAGAGGTAAGGCCTCTGCCCTTAAGAACCCTGCAGCCTAGTGGGACACTAAAGTGAGCGCACGGTCACAAAACTGTTAGGCGTGACCACGTGATCTCCTTCCTGTTGCTGTGTAGTTGCTAAGTTGGTCTGACTCTTTTGCCACCCCATGGACTGCAGCCCGCCACACTCTTCTGTCCATGGGATTTCCCAGGTAAGAATACTGGAGACGGTTGCCATTTTCTTCTCCAGGGGATCTTCCCAAACCAGGGATTGAACCCACATCTCCTGTACTGGCAGGCGGAGTCTTTATCACTGAGTCACCAGGGAAGTCCATATATTTTTGGATCCCATTTACTAGGGCCCTTCAGATTTCCAGGTTTATCAAAACTCTATGAATACTCTTAAATCCTGTAGCTCTTCATCTATTATGAAGTCACTTGCTTTCTCTGATAGTGAAAGCCCTGATAGAGCAGCTTCATCAGTCTGGCAGGGAACCCATTCTCTGGGGCAGACCAGATTGTCTGGATAGGCTCTGTTGTTTTATTTTTGTTTGTTTGCTTTTGATGCCCTTCTCAGTGGCTCTAGGCATCTAGTCTTCAGGGAATCACTTCAGATAGGAGTCAGCCTCCCCAGTTTCGGGGAACAAGGTAATCCCCACAATTTAGGACCTTCCATTTCCGTTTTGCTTCATACTACAGACATTTTTTAAAGGAAGGATCTGTGTCCCATTTGCATTTCTTATATGTTAGGGGTGCTTTCCTAGTTTCATGCTTACCGCCTTATTCTGAGTGATACATCATAGCACCTGCCACATAGATTGGAAATGCTCAGTAGACACCAGCAGTTATTGTGATTATGGGGCTTAATTTAATTTTTGTATTGGAAGAACTTCAGAGATAGTTTAATCACCTATTTTACACAGTAAGTTATAGTGTTCTTTCAAATGATCTATTTAACTGGAATTTTTATTTTCAGTGCTGTCCATTCCAGAGTAGGAAGGCCAAAATTTTGATGTACTTATTATCAGCTTAATGATTACTCTATTTCATAGGAGTTTTTATGTGGATAAATATTTTGAAGTAATGGCAATTGTGATTTTTAAAAGAAATTAAGGGTGAAATTTGGAAAGCACTAAAAATTTCTACATAAACAGTGATGGTATAAAAAACCTGGCAATTTGTTAGTCTCTTATCTGTATCAGAGGTTCCAGAGGGAATTCTGAAAATAATAGATTAGTAACTTTCTGGATGGTAGATCTATTTTGAAAAGTGTGGAATCCTTGAATACTTAGATGAGCAATTGAAGAAAAGGTAGCTTGGTTTTAGAAATAAATAACTAAATGGATGACTAGAAACAGGGGGTTATATTTTAGATTTTAAAAGACTTTTGACAAAGTTTATACCTTAAAAACTATTTTAAAAACCTTAGTAAATAGCTAAATATATAATTTTGCAGATGTTTAAGTGGATAGCCCAATTGTTTGAGCTGGTGAGAGAACTGTATAGAGATAGACATCAGTTCTTGGAATGGAGAAGCTTTGGGAATTTTCTAGGAGCTGAGACAGGTTTCATTTAACATTTTAATAGATTATTTGAAACACTGAGAATAAGAGAAAAGCCCCGAGATTAGGCAGTAGTATATAAAGCTATTAGAGATACATTCTAGAGTGGAGCTCTATGAGTCAGAAATGGTAGATCCATTTTAGTGTGGGCGTGTTAGGTGAAAATAATATTAATAACAACTATGTGATGATATGCCTGAAGATAAGGGGAGAGTTGTAGGAAGGTTTTACAGGGGCATTCCATCATTTTCTGTGTTTTTAAAGCTCTCTGAGTCCCATGTGGCATGGTAAGAAATGAAGAGATCGGTAGACTAGAAAGGAGATGACTGTGATGATCTAGGCAAAATATGTTGCTTGCTATCTTCGCTTGGGCTGCTGTAACAAAATACCATAGATTGGTGTCTTTTTTTTAATGAAGTAAAAATTTATTAGAAATACTTAATCCAAGTTTAATATATCTTCTGTAGTCCATGAGTATGTGTTACTGAAATACAGTTGATGTAAATATTGTGTTGATTCCTGCTGTATAACAAAGTGATTCAGTTATATATTTATACACACATTCTTTTTAAGGATTCTTTTTCACTGCAGTTTAACACAGGGTATTGAATATAGTGTTGTCTATCTATTCTCTATATGATAGTTTGCATCAGCTAGTCCCAAATTCCCACTCCATCCCTTCCTCACCCTCTCTCCTGCTTGGCAACCACAAGTTTCTCTTCTGTGTCTGAGTCCGTTTCTGTTCCACAGATAGGCTCGTTGGATCATATATAAGTGGTATCATATGGTATTTGTCTTTTCCTTTCTGACTTACTTCACTCAGATGATCTCTAAGTCCACCCATGTTGCTCCAAATGGCATTATTTCATTCTTTTTTTTAATGGCTGCGTACACTACTCTATTGTATATAGGTACCACATGTTCCTTACCCATTCACATCCGTTCAGTGGACATTTAGATTTTCTCTATGCATAAACTAGTGTCTTAATCAACAGACATTTGTTTCTCACTGTTTCAGAGACAGGAAAGTCCAAATTTAGGATGCCAGCACAGTCAGGTTCTGGTGAGGGGCCTCTTTCCACCTTGCAAGTGGGTTCCTTCTTGCTGTATCCTCGTATAGCCAAGAGAGGAAGTTCTGTTGTCTCTTCTTCTAAGAGTGCTAATCCCTTCTTGGGAGTGCTACTCTTGTGACCACATCTGAACCTTCAGTTCAGTTCAGTCGCTCAGTCGTGCCCGACTCTTTGTGACCCCATGAATCGCAGCACACCAGGCCTCCCTGTCCGTCACCAACTCCCGGAGTTCACTCAGACTCAACGTCCATCGAGTCAGTGATACCATCCAGCCATCTCATCCTCTGTCATCCCCTTCTCCTCCTGCCCCTAATCCCTCCCAGCATCAGAGTCTTTCCCGATGAGTCAACTCTTCGCATGAGGTGGCCAACATACTGGAGTTTCAGCTTTAGCATCATTCCTTCCAAAGAAATCTCAGGGCTGATCTCCTTCAGAATGGACTGGTTGGATCTCCTTGCAGTCCAAGGGACTCTCAAGAGTCTTCTCCAACACCACAGTTCAAAAGCATCAATTTTTTGGCGCTCAGCCTTCTTTACAGTCCAACTCTCACATCCATACATGACCACTGGAAAAACCATAGCCTTGACTAGACGGACCTTAGTCGGCAAAGTAATGTCTCTGCTTTTGAATATGCTGTCTAGGTTGGTCATAACTTTTCTTCCAAAGAGTAAGCGTCTTTTAATTTCATGGCTGCAGTCACCATCTGCAGTGATTTTGTAACCCCCAAAAATGAAGTCTGACACTGTTTCCACTGTTTCCCCATTTATTTGCCATGAAGTGATAGGACTGTATGCCATGATCTTCATTTTCTGAATGTTGAGCTTTAGGCCAACTTTTTCACTCTCCACTTTCACTTTCATCAAGAGGCTTTTTAGCTCCTCTTCACTTTCTGCCATAAGGGTGGTATCATCTGCATATCTGAGGTTATTGATATTTCTCCCAGCAATCTTGATTCTAGCTTGTTTTTCTTCCAGTCCAACGTTTCTCATGATGTACTCTGCATATAAGTTAAATAAGCAGGGTGACAATATACAGCCTTGACGTACTCTTTTTCCTATTTGGAACCAATCTGTTGTTCCATGTCCAGTTCTAACTACTGCTTCCTGACCTGCATACACATTTCTCAAGAGGCAGGTCAGGTGGTCTGGTACTCCCATCTCTTGAAGAATTTTCCGCAGTTTATTGTCATCCACACAGTCAAAGGCTTTGGCATAATAAAGCAGAAATAGATGTATACATATAACTGAATCACTTTGCTGTTCACCTGAAACTAACACAACATTGAAAATCATCTATAGTCCAATATAAAATAAAAAGTTAAATAAAGAAAATCAATTAATGTTTTAGAGACTTCATATCTTAGGCAATTTGTAAATTTCTGGGGAAAATGCACAACTTTTGCCCTCAAGGTCCTTACTACACTTTAATTGGTAGAGATGTGTGTTTCTGTGTATATTACATATTTTAGTGTGGTGAATCGGGGAAGGCAATGGCACCCCACCCCAGTACTCTTGCCTGGAAAATCAATGGATGGAGTAGCCTGGTGGGCTGCAGTCCATGGGGTCACTAACAGTCAGACAGACTGAACGACTTCACTTTCACTTTTCTCTTTCATGCATTGGAGAAGGAAATGGCAACCCACTCCAGTATTCTTACCTGGAGAATCCCAGGGATGGNATGGGGTCACTAACAGTCAGACAGACTGAACGACTTCACTTTCACTTTTCTCTTTCATGCATTGGAGAAGGAAATGGCAACCCACTCCAGTATTCTTACCTGGAGAATCCCAGGGATGGGGGAGCCTGGTGGGCTGCCGTCTATGGGGTCACACAGAGTCGGACACGACTGAAGTGACTTAGCAGCAGCAGCAGCAGCAGTGTGGTGAATAAAGAAATATGGTTCTACAGCAAGTGTTACAGGGACTACAGAGAAAGAACACCAAGAAAGCTGGGACGTCCACATGACTACAAATAATACAATTTCATCTCTTTTATGGCTAACTTTCCATGTATAGCACCGGGAGCTCAGCTCAGTGCTCTCTGATAACCCAGACAGAAGGGATGGAAGGGGTGGGAGGGAGGTTCAAGGAGGCAGGGATATACGTATACACATAGCTGATTCATCTTGTGTAGCAGAAACCAACACAACACTGTAAAGCAATTATACTCCACTTAAAAAATGCAAATATTTTTAAATCTTTAAAAAAAGAAACCTAGGATTTAATGAAAAGGGTTAGAAAATTGCCTTGGATGTGATATCTGCACTCTGACCTCTGTGAAGAGTAGGAAGCGGTTTTTACAAGCAGAGGGAAACCATAAGCCACAACTGGAGATCATCTTCTTGAGCAACATAAGCAATTTAGGTTATAGCAACATAAGGAGGAAGGCAGAGTAGCAAAGGATGAGAGTTGAAGGCCCCTGTACAATCACAGAGAGCCTTAGATGCTCTGTTGGTGAGCTGTGGAGTGGGTGTGCTCTAGGTGATGGTGGGGGCTGGTAGAAGAATGAACAGTCCAGGAAAAGGAAGAAAGTGGAAAAGGCTAGAGATAAGAGTCATGGTTGGAAGGTAATGGAGGTTCAGAGGTAATGGAGGCCAGGCCTAGAGTTGTGGCCATGGTGAAGGTAAGGGGCAATAGAGTCAAGATATCCATAGTAGAAATTCCAACATGTACTTAGTAATAAGGGTGAAAGAGACATCACTAGTTACATTTGAGTCTTGAACCTTGGTCAGTGGACAGGCCATCAGCTAGTATAATATCTACATAAAGGAGAAAGCAGGTTTAGGGGAGATATTGGGTTGACCAAAAGGTTGTTTGGATTTTCCCATGGCATCTCATGGAAAAATCCAAACAAACTTTTTGGCCAACACAATATTAAGCTCAGATGTGGCAAATATGTCATTAAGATATGCTAAGATAGTGAGGTCTATTGGAAATCTAAAGCTTAAGGAACAGATTATATATAATTTGGGGGTCAATTGTATGGGTGATAATTGGAACTCTGAGACTATATAAAGTAACCTAAAGATAGTATATAAAATAAAACAGGCCATGGTTCAAGTTTAGGAGCATTATCATTTAAAGGACATATCAAAAATCTTTTTGGGCTCCAAAACCACTGCAGATGATGACTGTAGCCATGAAATTAGAAGACGCTTACTCCTTGGAAGAAAAGTTATGACCAACCTAGATAGTATATTCAAAAGCAGAGACATTACTTTGCCGACTAAGGTCTGTCTAGTTAAGACTATGGTTTTCCAGTGGTCATGTATGGATGTGAGAGTTGGACTGTGAAGAAGGCTGAGCAACACAGAATTGATGCTTTTGAACTGTGGTGTTGGAGAAGACTCTTGAGAGTCCCTTGGACTGCAAGGAGATCCAACCAGTCCATTCTGAAGGAGATCAGCCCTGAGATTTCTTTGGAAGGAATGATGCTAAAGCTGAAACTCCAGTACTTTGGTCACCTCATGAGAAGAGATGACTCATTGGAAAAGACTCTGATGCTGGGAGGGATTGGGGGCAGGAGGAGAAGGGGACGACCAAGGATGAGATGGCTGGATGGCATCACGGACTCGATGGACGTGAGTCTGAGTGAACTCCGGGAGATGGTGATGAACAGGGAGGCCTGGCGTGCTGCGATTCATGGGATCGCAAAGAGTTGGACACGACTGAGCAACTGAACTGAACTGAACTGAACTGAAGGAGGAGAATGAAAAATCTGGTACTGGTATAATAGAATACAAGGACTGCAACAGTTTCAAACAGAAAGGAAGTAATCTACAGAGTGGAGAATTTGTAGGAAAAAAAGAAAACAGATAAAATAAAGGTCACAACCCACTTACTACATTTGACAGTTGGGAACCCTTACTGACAGCAGCACGGTGGGATGTGAGCAATGGGCAATGGGTACGAGCAGGAAGCGTACAGCAACAGGCTAAGCAAGAGTGCATATAAGTATGTGCCTGGATATGTTTCTCAGAAATTTTGGATGTATAATGTTGAAGGAATTAATAATTTACTTGGAATTAAGAAAGAAGCCTGGAGAAGGAAATGGCAACCCACTTCAGCATTCTTGCCTAGAGAATCCCATGGACAGAGGAACCTGGCAGACCACAGTTGACTGGATCACAAAGAGTCTGACATAACTGAGTGACTAACATACACACACACACAGAGAAGGTAGTTGTCGGTGGTGAGAGACTTGAGCTGACTATTGTTTGGGGCCTGGGAGGGTATGGCATTGAAAGATAGAAAAGAGAAGAGATAACTATTGGAACAATATCCGTAAGGGTAGAGTGTAGTATGTGTGCATGCTCAGTCATGTCCTACTCTTAGTGACCCCATGGACTGTAGCCTGCCTGTACTCCTTTGTCCATGGAATTTTCCAGGTAAAAATACTAGAGGGGGTTGCCATTTCTTTCTCCAGATCTCTAAGGGATCATAAAGTAATAACACTTAAGGGTAAAGAGGATGTTGTTGGTCTTGAGTAGGAAGATGAATAAAATATATCAGCCTCTAAGACTATAGGGAAGGATAAGAGAACAGATGTGGTACATATGATTTTACAGTTAATGAGATAAGAAATTGGTCAGCACCATACCTGAAGTCCTTGGGTATGGAACGCCCACAAAGAGAGGAAAGAAATTTGGGTAGTGACATTAGGAAGAGAGGAAAAATGTTTGGAGTAATCTTTGAAGGAAATGAGAAAAGGAACTGATCAGGTAGAACACTGATGAGCAGAAAAGGAGGTCAAATAGATTTTTCAAAGCATAGATTTGCAGTATTCATAAGTGGGTAGGCAATACAGTATCATCCAAAAGACTTCACATAGTTGAGAATAAAGTCAAGGAAAGTCTATTAGATTGCTTATTATATACTAAAATTTGCTGCCCAAAGGGGTGAGGAAATTGAAAGTGAAAGTGAAGTTGCTCAGTCATGTCCGACTCTTTGCAACCCCATGGACTGTAGCCTACCAGGCTCCTCCCTCCATGGGATTCTCCAGGCAAGAGTACTGGAGTAGGTTGCCATTTCCTTCTCCAAGGGGATGAGGAGGTAGTCATCTATTCAGTCATTTAGCCTGCCTCTTAGAAGCAGTTGGTTCACCTCTTCACCTCTCACCATCAATGGCCTCCATTGAGTTGCCCTGGTCTCAATCCTGAACCTCTTGTCCAGTCCAGGCATTCACTCTGTATTTATTGACTGTTCTAAGGTTTTTTAAATCGGGCATTTGCAAAACCTGGCCAATTGCTTTAACTGAATCTAGCTCTGTCAGTGTTTATCCATCTTGTGAGATCTACTCCACAGCAGAACTCAAATCTATCCTTTCTTTCCTCACCAGGACCACCTTAGTCCAAGTTACCATGATTTCATGTAGACGATGGCCACCATTTTCTAAACACTCTTCCCACTTCCAATCTTTTCTCTTTTAAGCCTTCTTCCTCACAGCAGCCTAGTGATTGTGTTTAAAATGTTATAAAATGATGGGGTCTTCTTTCACTTGGAACAAAACACATTTTAACCTGACATATCAATCCTTACAGGGCAAACCCCCCACCTATCTCTGACCTCATCTCCCTGCACTTGCTCCCTTGCCTACAATGCTCCAGCAACACCGAATTTTCATTTTCTAGATCTCACCAAGCACACTCTTTTTTTTTTTATTTTATTTTTATTTTTTTTTATTTTTTTGAATTTATTTATTTTTTTACACGAACTCCCAAACATGAACCCCCCTCCCACCTCCCACCCCACATCTTCCCTCCAGATCATCCCCATACACCAGCCCCAAGCATCCTGCATCCTGCATTGAACATAGACTGGCAATTCATTTCTTACATGATAGTATACATATTTCAATGCTATTCTCCCAAATCATCCCTCCCTCTCCCTCTCCCTCTCCTTCTCTTTATTCTTTAATGAAAAAAAAAAGGGGGGGCAGGGCAGCCTAACAGTCCCAGTGTAATTAGTTTACTCCCACAGACTGAGCTAGTTTTCTAAAATGCAAATCTTTCAGGCACATGATAGATGTTGCTCAATATTTGCTGAACACATTAACACAAGTTCTCAGTCTCAATTCCTTGGCCTGCAAGGCATTTGGGGCCCCTTTGGGGCCTCCAAGGTGGAGGTTACTGCCTATGTGGACAGGAAAGAGCCTGAAGGATTCACATTTCATTTGGGGACTCTGGGCCCCTGCGTTGTGACCATATGTCCACTGGAAGCTCTGGGTGACCCCCCTTCCTCTGTTCACTATGGAAACCAGTGCCAGGACAGGCCTCTCCTCCTATTCTTGAGTCTGCCAAGAACAGCCTATTCCACAGCTGTGTAATCTGTTCCACATTACAGAGTTTGAATAACTCACCAGCAGAACTGTTCACATCAAAATATTTTAGGTTATAACTTTCCCACATACTTCTTGCATCCATGGAACTTCTATTTACATAATCCTGATTTAAAGAGTGGCCCTTTGAGTCTTGTGGGGGGAGATATTTTGCAGTCTTCAAGCTTTTTGCTTCTAAGCTGCTGGATCTGAGAGAACTCATTGCCTACATCGAATAGGGCCAGCCCTGGAGATAGTCAGTGATCCCAATCCAGTCTTTATTGGCAAGGCATCATTGGAACTCCAGACCCAAATCTTGACCCGTGAATTAAAAAAGTTGTCAATGCCTCATGAGTACTGACTTCCTTTTCTATTCACAGTTATCACCTGCCTTTTTATCTTATTGTTCTGAAGGTCTGCCTCTCTGAGTTATGAGTATGCATCTTATCATGTTGCTTTTCCCAAGCTGTCAAGCTACTGACCACTGCCATGACATAACTACAGGTGCACTCTCTCTACTTAAAGGATATTTCAAGCTTTACTTTTTCCAATTGTGTCTCCATGGATTTTCTTTTTTGTTGGAAAATGGAACCTTTACCACAAAACTATTCTTGGAAGAAAATATCCTGTTACCAGGTGTACAGTTGGGCTCCAAGGGTAGGCAGCACTAGGGGTTTACCATGCACTTGGTTTCAAATTTGGCATCAGTTCCAAAGCTTTAAACCTTCTGAGTATAATCCCTCATAGTGGTTCTAGTCCACAGACTCTGGGATAGTATTAAACAACCCACCCAATAGACTGTCTCTTATACACATCTAACTGTTGGCAGCAGCACTGTCTGTCTTCACTTATTCTTTTTTTTTTTTTTGTATTTATTTATTTTTTTACACGAACTCCCAAACATGAACCCCCCTCCCACCTCCCACCCCACATCTTCCCTCCAGATCATCCCCATACACCAGCCCCAAGCATCCTGCATCCTGCATTGAACATAGACTGGCAATTCATTTCTTACATGATAGTATACATATTTCAATGCTATTCTCCCAAATCATCCCTCCCTCTCCCTCTCCCTCTCCTTCTCCCTCAGAGTCCATAAGTCCGCTCTACACATCTGTATCTCTTTTGCTGTCTTGCATACAGGGTCCTCATTACCATCTTTCTAAATTCCATATATATGTGTTAGTATACTGTATTGGTGTTTTTCTTTCTGGCTTACTTCACTCTGTATAATTGGTTCCAGTTTCATCCATCTTATTAGAACTGATTCAAATGTATTCTTTTTAATGGCTGAGTAATACTCCATTGTGTATATATACCACAGCTTTCTTATCCATTCATCCGCTGATGGACATCTAGGTTGTTTCCATGTCCTGGCTATTATAAACAGCAAGCACACTCTTGCCTTGGAGTGTTTGTGCTGATTTTCCCTCAACTCAGAACATTCTTCTATCTGATCTTTGCATGGCTGGCTCTTTCCTACACTTTAGCTTCCAGCTTGAAGGCTACCTCCCAGAGAAAATTTTATTATTCTATCTGATATACATGACCTCTTCATTCCTTCATAACTCTATTATAATCTTCTATCTTTTCTAAAGAAAATACATTATATCATAATAAGATTCTTTTAGATAAAACAGTGTCATTCACACATTTCTCTACTTGCTTCATCTCTTTTTCATTGGATTGTAAAGTCTTCGGGAGCAGGAATCATGTCTGTCTTGTATAACAGTATAGCACCAGTCTCTAGCCAAATGCCTCATAAAATACCTAGTATCCAAAATGTCAACTCATTAAATGAGTGAGGATGAAAGAATCAACCTATATATTGCCAAATATATTAATTCTGGGGATTGTATCTCAAGCGTTTATCAATACTGTTCAAATTTTCCTTCTTGCAGTCCTTTTGCTTGCATTTCTGCAACATCATGCACTGCTGATACTCTTACTTCTTTGCAATTGCTCTCATTTGCAATTTTTGGTCCCCTTGTGTTCAGTCACTAAGTCATGTCTAACTCTTCGTGACCCGATGCACTGTAGCCTGCCAGGCTCCTTTGTCCATAGCATTTTCCCGGGAAGAATACTGGAATGGGTTGCCATTTCCTGCTCTGGGGGATCTTTTCCCCCCCAGAGACTGAACCTAAGTCTGCTGGATCCCCTGCATTGGCAGGTGAGTTTTTTACCACTGAGCCACTGGGGAAGCCCATTAGTCCCTCAATACTCCTTAAATATTAGAATTCCTTGGAGATTTGCCCTTGGCTCTTTCCCTTTTCTAGTCATCATATGTTTCCAAGATAATCTGAAGTATGGTCACCCCTTTAACCCTTCCTGCACGCTAATCACTTTCCAGTGCTTCAGTCAATACCCTTCTCCATCATGTGTTTTAAAGATATTTATCCAGATACTCAGTATTTCTAAATAGATATTTACAAGTTCCCTAAAACTTAGTATGACTAAAATTAAACATTTAATTTTCTCCATACCCCAGCCTTGTTTCGGCTTTTATATCTCTTCATGGCACCACCATCCATCCATCTAATCAATCCACCCACTCACTATTCATTTACTCATTTTTTTTCCAGTAATTATTTACTGAATAATTTTGATGTGCCAGGCACTATTCTGGGATAGGTACATCTGTATAAAACACAGGCAACAAAACAGAACAAAACATCAAAAACTGAAAAAAAAAATGTTTTTATATTAGAAAACTTCACCAACTTAAAATCTTTTCTCACTTTCTGTTTCTAGTTGGGAACCAAGTTTTCATAAGTACATCCACTTACACACTCTTTATCTCTCTTGTTTTCTCCATTCATTCTCTACCTGCCTTGGTTCAAGTCTTTATCATCTCTAGGATTCCAATAACTTTTCAATTGGTCCTTTTGCCTCCAGGCTATCTTGCAATCTACTACGAAAATACGAGGCAAGTCACTCTAAAATGCAAATCTTTCAGGACCTTCTCCTGTATTAAAATCTTTCAGTGGATCTCCATCCCTACAGAAGGAATGTCTTGTTTATACATCTCCTAAAATCAAGTCCAGAGGACTGACACAGACCAAGTCAAAGTCAGAATTATGTAAAGGAAACAGTCCTAGGTGAACATACCAAATATTCCAAAGTTTTCATTACAGCACATCATCGTAATATGAAATGTGCTGGCACCAGCTGGAACAGACCAAGCAGATCTAATCAATTTATGCATGTATTTTTTCATCATAGAAATGCTGCTTTCATTTCCCCTCTATCATTCTCTGTGCTTGTTATGCGTTCTTATTTTATACCATTTGTTAAATTATTAAGTTTAATTCTAACTTCCAATTCCTGATGATTTATGAATACACTGAACAAAACAGTTCTCTACTGTAGATTTCTATGAGCCACACTAGGTGTTTGTACTAAATATGTGTGTCATAATAAAGCCAGCTTCATTTATATACATCATTCCCATTTTAACCTTAATTTTCTTCTAAAGAAAGCTTTATAGCAAATCATATTTTAACTATTAGGCCAGTTCCTCCTGATTATTACTTAATGGATAAAGCAAACCAAATTGCTTCAGTTTTCTTTGAGTAATTTTTTGGAATGATGTGTTGTTATTCATAAAATTATGACTTCCTTTGAACCCAAATTAATCTTACTCTTCAAGTAACCTGGATATTTATTTTTTAATTAGAGGTAAAGCTGTTATTATAGGCATAGTTTGTCTTATTTGAAAGACATCTTAAGTAAAGCCATATTAGCCATTGTTTTCATTGGTTGGCAGAAGCAATCAATCCACCTATCAATCAAATGTTTATTAGGTGCCAGCCTTGAGCCTGGCATTGATCCAGTTCTGTACATCAGTGGAACAATAAGTTCAAGAAGGGGAAAAGAAATCAATAAATCTCAAATTATAAAATATATTTAATATTTCTACTTAAGCCAAGATTATAGTTTTTCATGCAAAAATATTTGTAAGAAGAATTATTTTTAGTGTGAAGAATGAAGGATATTATTTAGAATATGATGTGGTACAGGGAAAGCAGTTTCGTAAAGCTTTTGTGCTGTTTGGTAATTTTCTATCTTTATTGAAGCAGTGGACCAGTGCCTTTGTCCTACAAGTCACAGCACTGGGTCACTGTGCTATCTTAAGAAGTCTCTCAGAAGGCAGCTTTAGAAGGAACCAATTCTGAGCTCAGTGTTCTTTCCCAGTGGATTCAAAAACCCCGTTGTTCTAAGTGACTGTAGATATTTATACTTGAACATACACTTGAGCCTTGAACCTGAGATTTCAAGTAAGCTCTGTAGAGCTTAGTCCCAAGAGACTAAACAGAAAGTCAAAGGAGATATACTTCTGAAAAAATCAACAAAGAACAATTACTGAAGGTTAGCTAAGACTTTTATATATGAAATATCCTCTTCATTTAGATTTAGACTGCACTCTTACAGATTCAAATTCTGAACTGGATGACACAATGTTAAATAAAACAAGACTTTTTAATATATTTTAGGACTTTTTTTTCACTCTGCGCGTGTGTGTGCTAAGCCACTTCAGTTGTTCCGACTTTTTGTGACCCGATTGACAATAGCCTGCCAGGCTCTTCTGTCCATGGGATTCTCCAGGCAAGAATACTGGAGTGGGTTGCTGTGCCCTCNTTAGGACTTTTTTTTCACTCTGCGCGTGTGTGTGCTAAGCCACTTCAGTTGTTCCGACTTTTTGTGACCCGATTGACAATAGCCTGCCAGGCTCTTCTGTCCATGGGATTCTCCAGGCAAGAATACTGGAGTGGGTTGCTGTGCCCTCCTCCAGAGGATCTTCCCCACCCAGAGATCGCACCCAAGTCTCCTGTGGTTCCTGCATTGCAGGTGGATTCTTTACTGCTGAGTTACCAGGGAAGCCCCTTTATCACTATATGAGTTAGTTAATATATTCAAGTCGCCATATCCCAAAGGGCTTCTAATAAGTAGAATCTTCTGTACACCTAATTATTTCATCAGTAAACTTTTAAAAACAGCAATGTAAACCAACTGAATAAACACAGACTATGTTCAGCCAATAGTATGCTATTTTAGTGACTAATGGGAGGTTTAAAAGGCACTTAGGGGACTTTTCTGGTGGTCCAGTGCTTGAGCATCCACCTTCCAGTACAGGGGACACAGATCTGATTCCTGGTTGGGGAACTAAGATTCTGCATGCTGCAGAGCCAACTAAGCCTGCATGCCACAGCTAGAGAAAACCCAGCACAGTCAAAATTTTAAAAAAAAAAAAATTTTTTTTTTAATAAAAGCAGCTTAGAAAAGTAGACCAGGGCACTGCAAAAGGAATGGCCTAACACATATCTGGATGGATTGATTGCCAAATATATTTGACTCTGTTTTAGCTTTTCTATGAGAATGTGAGCTATGTGAGGTCAGAAAACAGATCTGATTTTTAAGTCTACCGTGTACTCAGAATTTTATAAGCATGAATGAGTCTTGATGAAAGTGAAAGAGGAGAGTGAAAAAGTTGGCTTAAAGCTCAACATTCAAAGACGAAGATCATGGCATCCAGTCTCATCACTTCATGGGAAATAGATGGGGAAAGAGTGGAAACTGTGTCAGACTTTATCTTTTTGGGCTCCAAAATCACTGCAGGTGGTGACTGCAGCCATGAAATTGGAAGACGCTTACTCCTTGGAAGAAAAGTTATGACCAACCTAGATAGTGAGGAGAGTGAAAAAGTTGGCTTAAAGCTCAACATTCAGAAAATGAAGATCATAGCATACGGTCCCATGACTTCATGGGAAATAGATGGGGAAACAGTGGAAACAGTGTCAGAGTTTATTTTGGGGGGCTCCAAAATCACTGCAGATGGTGACTGCAGCCATGAAATTAGAAGACGCTTACTCCTTGGAAGAAAAGTTATGACCAACCTAGATAGTATATTCAAAAGCAGAGACATTACTTTGCCGACTAAGGTCCGTCTAGTCAAGGCTATGGCTTTTCCTGTGGTCATGTATGGATGTGAAAGTTGGACTGTGAAGAAAGCTGAGCGCCAAAGAATTGATGCTTTTGAACTGTGGTGTTGGAGAAGACTCTTGAGAGTCCCTTGGACTGCAAGGAGATCAACCCTGGGATTTCTTTGGAAGGAATGATGCTAAAGCTGAAACTGCAGTACTTTGGCCACCTCATGCCAAGAGTTGACTGATTGGAAAAGAGTCTGATGCTGGCAGGGATTGGGAGCAGGAGGAGAAGGGGATGACAGAGGATGAGATGGCTGGATGGCATCACGGACTTGATGGACGTGAGTCTGAGTGAACTCCGAGTGATGGTGATGAACAGGGAGGCCTGGTGTACTGTGATTCATGGGGTCGCAAAGAGTCAGACACGACTGAGCGACTGAACTGAACTGAACATCATCATTTGGGCCTATAATTCCTGCTTTCAACTCCTCTGCTAATTACTGGTGCTCAAATATTTGCTATCACATTTGAGAATGAGTGACTCGAGACTTTTTCCCTGGAACATTTAGAAAAACAATTACCAAAAGTTATGATATAGGGGAAGGACTTTCTACAAAGCCACCTTCTGACCTTTATATAACATTTCTGTAGTGGGCAATCATGGGATACATATAATTTTATAAGTTGTCTTTCCTACTTAACATGATATTTATCTATGTTGCCTTCCTATTTTTCTATGCTGTTTTCTTGTCTTCCTGATTACCATTTTAATGATTTATACAATAGACAAAGTACTTGAGTTTTTTAGTTATTTTCATATTATGGCCCACTTGGGCTGCTACAGTATTTTGCTTTACATATAGTACTGCCATGAACACCAAAAGAACTTCGTAAGGTTCAGTGACATCATGGTTCTCACTTTTGTCTGACAACAACCAGTTAAAAAGCCAAAATGCTAATTTGTAACCTCTTTTACATTCAGCAGAATTTAAAGCAAATTAGGCAATAAAAGTTTTTGAAAATTGCCTAGAAATAAATAATATCTAGATTATTTCTTATTGTTAAAGAATGTTTCTTTTTCTGGATTTTCAGAATGATGGAAGAATTTAGAATTTTGTTGTTGTTACTAACCAAAATAAAAGATGCTCAGGGAATTATTAAATACAAATAAACATTTTATTTTTCTAATGTACTAATCAAGTGGAATCTTTCCCTCTTTTAAAATGTTTCAATATACATTATGTGTTAGTCTCTCGGATGTGTCCAGCTCTTTGTGATCCCATGGACTGTAGCCCTCCAGGCTCCTCTGTCCATGGAATTTTCCAGGCAAGAATACTGGAGTGGGTTTCCATTTCCTCCCCCAGGGGATCTTCCTGATCCAGGGTTGTATTTTATAATAAATGGTTGATAAATGAAATTCTTAGCTTCTTAGTAGTATCTTCAAAGTGGTAGCACAAATAATGATACTTAAAAATGGAAGATTACCTACTTCTTTATAACATCCTCTTAACACAGTAGCAAGAAAGTTTTCAAAACTATTGAGGGGGATTTCCTGGTGGTCCAGTGGTTGAGAGACTGCCTTGCAATGCAGGGGACACCGGTTGGATCTTTGGTCCAGGAAGATCACACATGTCTTGGGGCAACTGAGTCTGTTGACCACAACTGCTAGGCCTGTGCTTTAGAGCCCAGGAAGCCCCGCCACCGAGCCCATGTGCTGCAGCTACTGAGGTCTGCGCACCCTAGAACCCACGCTCCACGACGAGAGGGAACCCAGTGCAAGGAGAAGCCTGCATACTGCAACCAAAGTAGCTCCCGCCCACAACTAGAGAAAGCCTGCTCACAGCAACGAAGACCGAGCGCAGCCACACACACACACACACACAAACCTTAATGAGGTAGAAAAGCTGATATTCTGTACCCTAGCATCTGTATCAGTAAACAATACTTGAAAAATGTAATCAGTTAAATCCAATCCATTTTTAAACCATGAATATAGTAGTTAAAGTAGAGAGTCTTTGCCTTTGTTCCTGAAGAAAATGAAACATGCTACTGGGTTGTAAAGAAACTGAGGATAGAGAACAGATGGGATTTTTGGCACAGGGTAGGCAAGTCTGACTGTCGGCAGCAGGAGCTGGCTAATGCTCTAGCATACGGTGCTGATAATACCTCAGTCAGTTAAAGAAGTGCCATCCAGGATTTGCCTGTCAGAAGACATCTTAACTACTTTTTCTTAAAGCCAAGAGCAGATTCATTATAACCCTCTCTGGGGCTCAGCTGCCAGTTTTGGATTCACTTTTGACAGTCGGCTGATGGCAGTTTTTCCATGAATATATTCTCATGCTTGGAAATGTTGCTAATGTGAAATGTTGCAATTTGTATGATACCAAGTTACCATCTGAACAGCACCCGCATAATTTACTCATCATCTACAAATATTTATTGAACTGAAACACGGAGTGCTTTAATATGTACATAACAAAATTTTTGTTTTCAAAGCATGACTGATCATGCTGCAAGTCAACTTGCGGCTTCCAGTGAATGCCCATAGCTCTTTCTCCTATATCTCTCTTCTTTTCATACTCTCTCCTTCAGTAAAAACCAAACTCATCTTTACAATGGCCTAATAGGCCCTACACAAACATCCTATATATAACTGATCTCTTGACCTCTTTTCTCTCTCTTTCTCTCTGACTCTTCTCTTGCATGGATAAAGTGTAAAATCCACTGTGGAGCAACAACAGTCTCTTCTGCTGTGTAGAAGTAGAAACACAGTACCTGCTGCAATACCCGCTGCAATTTCAGAATACCAGAGTGGATATAAAAGATTCTTCCATCACAGGGTTTCCAATAGTTTTGGAAACAAGACTAAATAATACACATGACAATATGAGAAGAAATAAATTGTTACTAAATTATGTGATATAAATTTTAAATACGAAATTCTTGGAAAGGTCAGAGTTCAGATAAGGCACGATGAGGACTGTTTCCTTGTGTCCCGACACCGTGATGACAGTAACAAACTGGAGGCCTCTGACGCTCTCTCTCTCCTACTACTTTTCCTGAGTGCCAGGTGGCATTTCCAGATGCTCAAAACTAAGCAAGTGCAAGACAATCTATTATTCCTGGTTTCAGTTAGTGGCTTTACCACCTATCCTCCAACTGCAGTCAGAACTTGTCCCTTGATTTTGCCTTCTAACCACCTCATCTTCCCATCCACATTTTGTCAACCTGGCCTTGCCTAAGTATGTTGTATACAGAGATCCCCTCCTCTAACTTCCATTTCCAGTACCTTGGCTGGTGCCAATGTTGTCATCTCTGTTTTGAGTTTCACATCAACCACCTATCCATGTCACTAACTCTAAGTTGCTGCAGCGTGCTAAGTCGCTTCAGTCGTGTCCAACTCTTTGAGACCCCCATGGACTGCAGCCCGCCAGGCTCTTCTGTCCATGGAATTTTCCAGACAAGAATACTGGAGTGGGTTGCCATTTCCTTCTCCAGGGGATCTCCCCGACCCAGGGATCGAAACTGCATCTCTTATGTTTCTTCCACTGACAGGTGGGTTCTTTACCACTGCTTCTACATCCATCTTATATGCAGCAAAGTAAACTTTCTAAAGTTCAAATCAAATTATTTAGGTCACTTACTATTGTTCTCAAAATAAAATCCTTTGCATAGCATCAGTGGTCCTGCTTGTTATATATATCTTTTCCGGGTGATATTCTGGATGCTCTTATGTCTGATGGAAGGGTGCTTTCCCTATCAACACACCTAACAAGGCCTGCCAGAGCTAGTATTAATCAAGAAGATTTGATCCCATGGAGTGGGGAGGGGTGGGCGACTTTGCAAATGTGGTTCTAGGCACAAAGTTAAGGCCAGGACTTAGGCTCTCAAACAGACTCCTCTCCAGCTCTTGGAAAGAAGATGTAGAAACTGAACTATGGGTAGACGTATTAGGTTTCTACTGCTGCGACTACAAACTTAGCAGTTTAAAACACCACACATGTACTATCTCACAGGTCCCACCGGTTGCAGTCAATGCAGCTGGGCTGTGTGCTCATCTGAAGTTTGGTGAACTCTTCAAGCTCATTCAGGTTCCTAGCAGAATGCAGTTCTTCGCAGTTGTTGAACTAAGGCATCTGCTCCTANACTGCAATTTCAGAATACCAGAGTGGATATAAAAGATTCTTCCATCACAGGGTTTCCAATAGTTTTGGAAACAAGACTAAATAATACACATGACAATATGAGAAGAAATAAATTGTTACTAAATTATGTGATATAAATTTTAAATACGAAATTCTTGGAAAGGTCAGAGTTCAGATAAGGCACGATGAGGACTGTTTCCTTGTGTCCCGACACCGTGATGACAGTAACAAACTGGAGGCCTCTGACGCTCTCTCTCTCCTACTACTTTTCCTGAGTGCCAGGTGGCATTTCCAGATGCTCAAAACTAAGCAAGTGCAAGACAATCTATTATTCCTGGTTTCAGTTAGTGGCTTTACCACCTATCCTCCAACTGCAGTCAGAACTTGTCCCTTGATTTTGCCTTCTAACCACCTCATCTTCCCATCCACATTTTGTCAACCTGGCCTTGCCTAAGTATGTTGTATACAGAGATCCCCTCCTCTAACTTCCATTTCCAGTACCTTGGCTGGTGCCAATGTTGTCATCTCTGTTTTGAGTTTCACATCAACCACCTATCCATGTCACTAACTCTAAGTTGCTGCAGCGTGCTAAGTCGCTTCAGTCGTGTCCAACTCTTTGAGACCCCCATGGACTGCAGCCCGCCAGGCTCTTCTGTCCATGGAATTTTCCAGACAAGAATACTGGAGTGGGTTGCCATTTCCTTCTCCAGGGGATCTCCCCGACCCAGGGATCGAAACTGCATCTCTTATGTTTCTTCCACTGACAGGTGGGTTCTTTACCACTGCTTCTACATCCATCTTATATGCAGCAAAGTAAACTTTCTAAAGTTCAAATCAAATTATTTAGGTCACTTACTATTGTTCTCAAAATAAAATCCTTTGCATAGCATCAGTGGTCCTGCTTGTTATATATATCTTTTCCGGGTGATATTCTGGATGCTCTTATGTCTGATGGAAGGGTGCTTTCCCTATCAACACACCTAACAAGGCCTGCCAGAGCTAGTATTAATCAAGAGGGTTTGATCCCATGGAGTGGGGAGGGGTGGGCGACTTTGCAAATGTGGTTCTAGGCACAAAGTTAAGGCCAGGACTTAGGCTCTCAAACAGACTCCTCTCCAGCTCTTGGAAAGAAGATGTAGAAACTGAACTATGGGTAGACGTATTAGGTTTCTACTGCTGCGACTACAAACTTAGCAGTTTAAAACACCACACATGTACTATCTCACAGGTCCCACCGGTTGCAGTCAATGCAGCTGGGCTGTGTGCTCATCTGAAGTTTGGTGAACTCTTCAAGCTCATTCAGGTTCCTAGCAGAATGCAGTTCTTCGCAGTTGTTGAACTAAGGCATCTGCTCCTAGAGGCTGCCTCTCTCCATAGGCAGTTCACAGTATGGCCACTTCTAGGTAAACAGGAGAGCCTCTCTCTTGCTTCATGTCTCTTTTTCAAAGAAGGCCTGGTGTCCACCTGCCTGTCAATCAATCTATCTGTCTGTCTCTAACAAACCTCTTCAATTCTGTAACTCTTCCATTTATTATCTCTTTGTCTCTTATACTAGCTATAAAAATACATTATGAAAAGATAATTTTTCTTTCCTTTCTTTCTTAATAACATACTGACTGGATAACATGTCATCCACTAACTACTGCTAGTCCTATTTCACAGGCTGGGAAATGAGGTACAGAAATGTTAAAGAATTTCCCTAGGTTCACAGGGCCAGTGTTGGCTAAATGGTAGCTCTAGAATTCAAGACAGCTGGAGAGGGGACAGTGGGTAACCTATGCCCTACTCACAGTGGCTCTGCAAGAATGCTTGGGAAGAAGTACCTGGAAACAGAACTTGACTTCCTCCATAGAGGGATATGTGGATGTCAGGAGAGAGGGCACTGACAGCAATAACATCAACCTGGGATTTCCTTTGAAATGTGACTGTTACTGGTGCTTGCCATTCAAACAGGATCTACATGACAGAGACATTGAGTTCACATCTAATGTGAGGCTCTTGTTCCATGAAGGATCTAGAAGCCCACCTTTTGGAATGAAAGAGGGATTATGAAGCACAAAACGGTGCATTTTTAAAAAGATTTATATATTTATGGCTGTGCTGGGTCTTTGTTGCTGCATGTGGGCCTTCTCTTGTTGCAGAGCATGGGCTTTAGGCATACAGGCTTAATTGCTTCATGGTGTGTGAGATTTTCCTAGACCAGGGATTGAACCCACATCCCCTGCATTGGCAGATCAATTCTTAACCACTGGACCACCAGGGAAGCCCAAAAGAGTGCATTTTTCACATTACCTAGGCATATACATCATCCTTGTGGAGTGCATTGTTAGCACGCATTGCAGCCAAGTGATCTTTGTAGGAAAGAGATCCCTTCAGGAGGCGCTCATTTTGTCTTTTCACTAAACCTTAAACCAGGTACCTTCATGTTCTACTCATCTCCACCCCTAGCACATCTTTCAGATCTTTTGATCGCACAATACTTTTTCTAATAAGTTGGGTTTTCCTACAGATCAAAGAAGTATAAACGAAAAATAAGCAACTAACAGATGACCAGAATGTTTTCCTAGCTTCCCCTTCAGTAATCTCATGAACAAACAGTGTAAAACAAGATAGTATACAAAGAAAAATCGGAAGTTGACAAGACTGCACACAGTGGGGCATGGAGATGACTCTGAGATTGCTTCCCTTATTTCCTTTAAAAACTTTCCTGCATTCTGATAAAAAGCACCTTTCCTTTCTCCTGGTGGCTCAGATGGTAAGGCATCTGCCTGCAATGAGGGAGACCCAGGTTTGATCCCTGGATCGAGAAGATCACCTAGAGAAGGAAATGGCAACCCACTCCAGTACTCTTGGAAAATTCCATGGACAGAGGAGCCTGGTAGGCTACATTCCATGGGATCGCAACTTCACTTTCACTTTTCCTTTCTCCTGACTTTTTTCTCTCTCTTGGGTATTGATTTTCAAGCAACAAGCGCAGCGAGTTGCTGGACCTGATTTGGTTAACAATAGCAACTTCATTGGTTTGCAGAAGGATTCAGAAAGATCTCAATAGGTACAAGCGATAAAGCTCAGCTTACAAAGAGAAATTTAATAGTAATAAATATAATGTTCTACCTTGGGACTTGACCTCTTTTTTTTAGTTGTTCAGTTCAGTAGCTCAGTTGTGTCCGACTCTTTGTGACCCCATGGACTGCAGCACACCAGGCGTCCCTGTCCATCACCAACTCCCAGAGATTACTCAGACTCATGTCCATCCAGTTGGTGATGCCATCCAACCATCTCATCCTCTGTTATCCCCTTCTCCTCCCAGCATCAGGGTCTTTTCCAGTGAGTCAGTTCTTCCCATCAGATGGCCAAAGTACTGGAATTTCAGGTTCAGCATCAGTCCTTCCAGTGAATACTCAGGACTGATTTCCTTTAGGATGTACTGGTTGGATCTCCTTGCAGTCCAAAGCACTCTCAAGAGTCTCCTCCAACACCACAGTTCAAAAGCATCAACTCTTCGGCACTCAGCTTTCTTTATAGTCCAACTTTCACAACCATACATGACTACTGGAAAAACCATAGCTTTGACTAGATGGACCTTTGTTGGCAAAGTAATGTCTCTGCTTTTTAATATGCTGTCTAGGTTGGTCATAGCTTTTTTCTTCCAAGGAGAAAGCATTTCTTAATTTCATGGCTGCAGTCACCATCTATAGTGATTTTGGAGCCCCCCAAAATAATCTCTCACTGTTTTCATTGTTTCCACTCTATTTACCATGAAGTTATGGGACCAGATGCCATGATCTTAGTTTTCTGAATGCTGAGTGTTAAGCCAACTTTTTCACTTTCCTCTNCTTCCAAGGAGAAAGCATTTCTTAATTTCATGGCTGCAGTCACCATCTATAGTGATTTTGGAGCCCCCCAAAATAATCTCTCACTGTTTTCATTGTTTCCACTCTATTTACCATGAAGTTATGGGACCAGATGCCATGATCTTAGTTTTCTGAATGCTGAGTGTTAAGCCAACTTTTTCACTTTCCTCTTTCACTTTCATCATGAGGCTCTTTAGTTCTTCTTTGCTTTTTGCCATATGTGTGGTGTCATCTGCATATCTGAGGTTATTGATATTTCTCCTGGCAATCTTGATTCCAGCNTGAAGAAGGCTGAGCGCCGAAGAATTGATGCTTTTGAACTGTGGTGTTGGAGAAGACTCTTGAGAGTCCCTTGGACTGCAAAGAGATCCAACCAGCCCATTCTGAAGGAGATCAACCCTGAGATTTATTTGGAAGGAAGGATGCTAAAGCTGAAACTCCAGTACTTTGGCCACCTCATGAGAAGAGTTGACTCACTGGAAAAGACTCTGATGCTGGGAGGGATTGAGGGCAGAGGAGAAGGGGATGACCGAGGATGAGATGGCTGGATGGCATCACTGACTCGATGGACGTGGTCTGAGTGAACTCTGGGAGATGGTGATGAACAAGGAGGCCTGGCGTGCTGCGATTCATGGGGTCGCAAAGAGTCAGACACGACTGAGCGACTGAACTGAACTGAACTGAACTGAGCCTTAGTCACTCAAACATGTCATGTCTGATGCTTTGCGACCCCACGGACTGTAGCCCACCAGGTTCCTCTGTCTGTGGGATTTCCCACACAGGAATACAGTAGTGTGAATAGCCATTTCCTTCTCCAGGGGATTTTCCTGACCTGGGATCAAACCTGCCACTCTGGCATTGCAGGCAGTCTCCTGCATTGCAGATGGATTCTTTACTGACTGAGCTACCAGGGAAGCCTTTTAAAGCATAAGTAAGCATTTCATAATTATTCGCTGAAATTTAAAAGAACACTGACATTTTTATCTTTGTTATTTTATTCTCCTACTGGAAATATACTTTTGAAAGGATGAAAATTGCATGACTAAGAGTGCATTCTCAAATCTGATCTAGCCTACCATTAAATAAAAATAAGGTGTGGGGAGGGGTAGGATGTGGAGAAGAGAAGAAGAGTTACCATTTTTTTTCTTCAATTAATTGATTGGTTTCTATTGGAGGATAATTATGTTACAATATTGTGATGGTTTTTGCCGTACATCAACATGAATTGGCCACAGATATGCATGTGTCCTCCTCCATCTTGAATTCCCTCCCCCCATCCCCACCCTATCCCTCTGCGTTGTCTCAGAGCACTGGCTTTGGGTGCCCTGCTTCATGCCTTGAGCTTACACTGCTCATCTATTTTCCATATGATAATTTACATGTTTCAGTGCTATTCTCTCAAATCATCCCACCCTTGCCTTCTCCCACTGAGTCCAAAAGTCTGTTCTTTATATCTATGTCTCCTTTGCTGCCCTGCATGTAGGATTGTCAGTACCATCTTTCTAAATTCCATATATATGCATTAATATACAGTATTTGTCTCTGTCTGACTCAGTTCATTCTGTATGATAGTCTCCAGGTTCATCTACTTCATTAGAACAGATTCAGATTCATTCCTTTTTATAGCTGAGTAATATTCCATCATGTATACGTACCACAGCTTCTTTATCCATTCACCTATCAATAAACATCTAGGTTGCTTCCATGTCCTAGCTATTGTAAATAGTGCTGCAATGAACATTGGGGTACCTGTATCTCTTTCAATTCTGGTTTCCTCTGTGCGTATGCCCAACAGTGGGGTTGCTGGGTCATATGGCAGTTCTAGTCCCAGTTTTTTTGTTTTTGTTTTTTGTTATTTTCAACTGGAGTCTAATTACTTTATGATATTGTGGTGGTTTTTGCCATACATCAACATAAATCAGCCTCAGGTGTACATGTGTCCCACCATTCTAAATCCCCACCCTACCTCCCCTCCCATCCCATCCTTCTAGGTTGTCCCAGAGCACCAGCCTTGCATGCTCTGCTTCATGTATCAAACTTGCACTGATCCTCTATTTCACATATGGTAATATACACGTTTCAAAGCTATTCCCTCATATCGTCCCACCCTCACCTTCTCCCACACAGTCCAAAAGTCTGTTCTTTACATCTGTGTCTCTTTTGCTGTCTCACATACAGGGTTACCATTACTGTCTTTCTAAATTCCATATATATGCATTAATGTACTGTATTGGCGTTTTTCTTTCTGACGTACTTCACTCTGTATAATAGGCTCCAGTTTGTCCACCTCATTAGAACCAACTCAAATGCATTCTTTTTTATACCTGAGTAACATTCCATTTGTATATGTACCACAACTTCCTTATCCATTCATCTACCAACAGACATCTACGTTGCTTCCATTTCCTAGCTATTGTAAACAATGCTGCGATGAACACTGAGGTACTTAGGTCTCTTTCAATTCTGATTTCCTCAGTGTGTATGCCCAGCAGTGGGATTGCTGGGTCATAAGGCAGTTCTATTTCCAGTTTTTTAAGGAATCTCTACACTGTTCTCCCTAGCCTCTGTACTAGCTTGCATTCCCACCAACAGTGTTAGAGGGTTCCCTTTTCTCCACACCCTCTCCAGCATTTATTGCTTGTAGACTTTTGGATAGCAGCCATTCTAACCAGCATGAGATGGTACTTCATTGTGGTTTTGGTTTGCATTTGTCTAACAATGAATGATGCTGAGAATCTTTTCATGCATTTGTTAGCCATCTGTATGTCTTCTTTGGAGAAATGTCTGTTTAGTTCTTTGGTCCATTTTTTGATTGGGTCTTTTATTTTTCTGGAATTGAGCTGCAGGAGTTGCTTGTATATTTTTGAGATTAATTGTTTGCCAGTTGTTTTTGTTTACTATTATTTTGTCCCTTTCTGATGGCTGCCTTTTCACCTTGCTTATAGTTTCCTTCATTGTTCAAAAACTTTTAAGTTTAATTTGATTCCATTTATTTTTTATTTTATTTCCATTATTCTGGGAGGTGGGTCATAGAGGAACTTGCTGTGATTTGTGTCAGAGAGTGTTCTGCCTATATTTTCATGAGTTACCATTTTAAATGATACTTTAAATGATGCCAAATTGTACTCAGACTTTTAGGACCTCAAATTAACAATATCTATCAAAATATAAAATGCCCCCTACATTTTAACTCAGCATTTTCACTTCTCTGAATATATAAAAGTGGCTTACACAAAGTAGAGTCTGAAAAAATGTGGTCAACACAGCATTCTTTATAATAGCTAAAAACTGGAAACTAACTATTTTGTTCAACTTAAGGGACCTGGATAAATAAGCTTTGGTGAAGCTATTCAATGGAGTGTAATGTGGTTGTTAACACAAAATGAAGTAGATCTGTGTGTGCTGACTTAGGAAGATCTCCCAAGATAGATTATTAAGTGAGAAACGTGAGGTGCAAAAAGAAAGGAAAGGAGTGATGCCACTTAAGCGAAAGAAAATATCCATACACTATGAGACAATGCTTAAGTATCTTCTTCCAACCAGTTGTTTTTGTTTACTATTATTTTGTCCCTTTCTGATGGCTGCCTTTTCACCTTGCTTATAGTTTCCTTCATTGTTCAAAAACTTTTAAGTTTAATTTGATTCCATTTATTTTTTATTTTATTTCCATTATTCTGGGAGGTGGGTCATAGAGGAACTTGCTGTGATTTGTGTCAGAGAGTGTTCTGCCTATATTTTCATGAGTTACCATTTTAAATGATACTTTAAATGATGCCAAATTGTACTCAGACTTTTAGGACCTCAAATTAACAATATCTATCAAAATATAAAATGCCCCCTACATTTTAACTCAGCATTTTCACTTCTCTGAATATATAAAAGTGGCTTACACAAAGTAGAGTCTGAAAAAATGTGGTCAACACAGCATTCTTTATAATAGCTAAAAACTGGAAACTAACTATTTTGTTCAACTTAAGGGACCTGGATAAATAAGCTTTGGTGAAGCTATTCAATGGAGTGTAATGTGGTTGTTAACACAAAATGAAGTAGATCTGTGTGTGCTGACTTAGGAAGATCTCCCAAGATAGATTATTAAGTGAGAAACGTGAGGTGCAAAAAGAAAGGAAAGGAGTGATGCCACTTAAGCGAAAGAAAATATCCATACACTATGAGACAATGCTTAAGTATCTTCTTCCACTATTAAATACAATTAAATATCAAATCACTAGTCATAAATATAATGCAATCAATTAAAATAATCAGTAAACTCAAATTAATTAGAGAGATAACCCATGATATTCTGGTAAATATTTAACAACTGGCTCCTTAAGGAAAAAACCATTTTCTTGATTTTACCATTTGCCAATATCTTTTGTGTACATATTCCCACCACCCTAATTTCATGTCACCAACATAATATCACTGGATTCAGAGAAGGATGTTCACAGTTTGCCTTCTCAAGCCAGGAGGAACCCAATGACCAGCATGCCACTGGGGGAGATCACAAGATAAGGGACTTGTATTACCAGGGAATATGATCTCTGCTTTCGACGTTATGGCTCTTTCACATCTTCAGTTGTTCAAAAGTAAGGTTAGAAAGGCCATTCAGCAAGGTAAAACTTTCTGCGATGTTTGATTTCTCTGGGAGCTAGATGAGCAGAGCTGTTAAATTCAGCTTTTGCACTGAACAAAGATCAGGCAATTTACATGATTTTTCCTTTCCCTCTTTTGGGCTCTTGGATGTGTTTGCATGTAAAGTAAAGAAAATATTAGGTAGAACAAGAATGAGCTATCACATTGATATTTTCTGACCTTTCGAGATAGAAAGTGCACCTTAAATTAACAACATGTATGGAATAAATGCAATGAGTTATGCCCTTTGACTTCAAACTATTTGCTTTCAAGATATGTGTGTATGACCGTCAACTTTTTGACAGAAACCCTAATACTGGGTCTTTGGAAATCCCCACAGTAAATGCTTGGCTAAATAGCAAGAAAGGAGAAATGATCTTTCCTCTTAAGTGAGTGCTGATCCAAGCAGCAGTTTCTTCATTTGTTCAATGCTATGTCATCTGTCTACCATCACATGTGGGCAAAGGTCATGCATCAACAACGCTTATCTATGTCCATGTTTATTCACAGCTGGAAGTAGGCAGGAAGTATAGTTTTAAGGAAAAAAGATGAGACAGACTCCAAGAGGAGGAAGGAGAATTTCTATTATACTATATGAATCTTACTTATTTTTGAAAAGGTTCTGACAAGTTCAAAATAGGTGATCCTACCACTGAAAGAGAATTAGGTACATAATTCATAATTGTTGTTTAGTCACTGAGCTGTGTCCAGCTTTTTTGTGACCTCATGGCCTGTAGTCCACCAGAATCCTCTGGCCATCAGATTTCCCAGGCAAGAATATTGGAGTGGGTTGACATTTCCTTCTTCAGGGGATCTTCTTGACCTGAGGAATATGAGGACTATTCTCAGTAATAGAGGACAGATACACCATCATTTATCAATAAATGATATTACAGTTAAGTGCAGAAAGTTGGGAGTGGTGTTTTGATGCTGTCACTTGACAATACAGAATCAATGTGCCCGCAAGAATATGGAAATATAGCTCAGAACGATAAGTAGGAAAAATAAACCTTTGCGCATTTAGACAGCACAAAAGATCAAAGTCAGAGCATACACTGTTAAAATTCATTGACTAATTTGCAAAGCCACTATAGGATATTTTTAGAGAAATACAGTTGGCTCTTGTTTTGTAGAAATAAATATTTGTCTAAAAAGAGAGTGAAGGAGTGTATTAACTTTATTTTATTTTTTAATATCTCAATCCATGAATAATGTTGACCAGTAGTGTTTGTCTCTACTGGGTCTTTTAATTATCCATTGATTTTAATTATGAATATAGCTGTGAATCTTGAAAAATATTTAGTCTCACACATTTAATAAAATTACTTCTATAAATGCCAAAATGTTTTAAAGTAATACATCTACTGAAACTTTTACCAAACTAATATTAACAACCAGAGTTGTACAAAGTTTGTTAGGTTTTGGTTTAATTCTGAGAACATTATTTTCAAAGGCAAAGAAAAAGATAATATTTTAATCAAACAGACCACATTGCTTCAGTACGAAGTTCTATCATCTTTCTTACCCATGGTTACACAACAGAACAACATGTCTTCTTGGTTTATGAGAACTTGTTTCACAGCAGTTAATTAAAAGTGATTACATAAAGAAATAAAAAAGGTTGATGTAGATTAAGTGTTGGAAAATATTTAAAATTAAGGATCAGTCCCTCAAAATACAGCATTAAATTTACTTCATGCAGTCACATTCACTAGAATTTATACAATGATAAATAAACTTATGAGGATTTCTAGTTTCCATAAGTGCTAAAATTAATATAAGCAGTGCAGCTCTTTACCTAGTTTTTAATTAGTGACTTTCCATAGCTGTTATGTTGTGAGTAGACAGCACCCCACTCCAGCACTCTTGCCTGGGAAGTCCCATGGACAGAGGAGCCTGGTGGGCCGCAATCCATGGGGTCGCTGGGAGTCAGACACGACTGAGTGACTTCACTTTCACTTTTCGCTTTCATGCATTGGAAAAGGAGATGGCAACCCACTCCACTGTTCTTGCCTGGAGAACCCCAGGGACGGGGGAGCCTGATGAGCTGCCATCTATGGGCTCGCACAGAGTCGGACACGACTGAAGCGACTTAGCAGCAGTAGCAGTTGCAGCAAAATTCTAGGACTCTACGTTCAATGAAGAAACTAAAAATTGTCTGATGTGATATTTATGTTAATTCATGTCAAAACAGTGCCCTGAATTGTCGATTTTGTCATGGCAAATTCCTACACGTTGAGTCTTCGGCATTACAACATGTACTTGTAAAACTTAAAAGGACCATCATTTTTCCCACTAAACAAAACTCTGTTCAGACCGTAGCCCAAGTAAAATATCAAGTTCTAATCTTTAAAACCAAAGAGGAATGTTTAGCTCACAATCAAACTAAGGTTTGATTTGCTACAGCCAGAAATCATTTCTTTCAAGTTGCTTCTGACTTTGTCCAGGTCATGTAATCCTGACCAAACATGGCCAGTTCTGAGGTTTTGATGCACACAATGTTAGAAACCACATATGATGTTTTAAAAAGATATTCAAACCTTCAGAGTTCTTTCATTTCAAATGAAATTTTAATGTGCATAAATGAAGGACCAGAATGTATAAAGGCCCTAATGTTATTAGCTATAATATTTGTGAAAGATTATTCTATAATTATGTTTAACTTGATGGAACAAGTGTATCTGCGGATCCAAACCAGAATAGAAAAGGATCATGACTTGACTGTAAATCTTCTTTTGCATTATAAAAATAATATCTGAAGAACTGAACGGACAGATAGGACAGAAACTGCATTTAATAAACAAATACACTGCTGCACTTAATAGAAGAACAATGGTAAAGGAAGTTTTTAAGCCATCATATTACTCACCTATTCATTCTAAAGCGTAATTGTCAGCTTTATTTTCCTATGCCAGAGTAAGTGGCTGCATCTTTGGGATATTTACAATTTGTGCAATTTATTGAGACAGATCCAATTCCTTTTTTATTTGTTTTCCCAAAGCACCTATTTTTTTTTTTTTACCTTTGCTGACCAGTGCAAAATCATCCTCACTAATGTTTATAAAATACCACATTATTGTTAGATATCGAATCCAAATGCAAACACTGCAGGTTCTAACAGATACGAGCTTGATGGAATCTGTCTTTAGATTGCTGCTGTCCAGACTGCCTAAGCATAGATTCTGTAAAAGTCAGTGACATGAAAGCACGAAAGGGAAGAAAGCCAGGTGTGTGTATGTGTGTGTGTGTGTGTGTTTATGTGCAGACACAGATGTGCTTGGGAGAGAGAAGCAGATGGATACAAATGAACAGAGAGGGAAAGAAGGAAATTCCAGCTAAGAAAACATTTCAAAACTTGAATACAAAAATATGGCAACATCTAGTTTTTCCCTTATGATTCAGCTTTTAACCCATTGAACATCAAGCATAGGAAGAAATAAAATTTACATTCAAGAATAGGGTACGGTACTTAATTGGAATTTTTGAAATTTGTACAAGTCATTTGTCACCCAAATTCTCAGTATTTACCAAAAAATACTACATACAATAGGAGAAGATGTGATAGAAAGACCAACTACTGGAAAAAAATTAATAAACTCTGGAGCTCCCAACTAAATTAAAAGGTAGAACTTCTATCTCCCAGTAGTTAAGGAGCCTTGGGACATTTTATGGCTTTCTCTCAGTCACTGAGACACTGCCTTCCTCTCTCAATGTGAAAATAATCTTAAGGACATTAGAATATTTGCTGGGTGTGGGGAGTGGGGACATACAGAGACTTCATTTTCCTAAATTCTCTGTTCAGCAATACAGAGAAATGAGAACAAGTTATACTTTTTGTCAACATATGGCAAACTTCCAAATTTCAAGAAGGAAATACACAAAAAGAAGAATGTAACCAACACATTGTATTTGTACCATATACTAGAGATTATTCTAGGCTGTCTACCTACATGGACCCCTTTAATTCTGCCAATAACTTTGAGGTATAGTAATGAACCCCATTTTACTGAAGAAGAAATTCAAGCTCTGAGAAGAAAAGCAAACCACCCAAGGTTATAAAGAAAGGAAAGATCAGATAACACCCTATTAAGGAGATCTAGACGTATGTAGTTCATAGCACACACTTTACAAGACTTAAGAGGAAATTAAGAATATTTGAACATTATTCATAGATGCATTGCTGCCTTATTTGAGTTCTATTTGCACTACTATGAAATCCATATATGTAGGTATTATTAGGGAAAATATTGGGTCTATAAATTTTATATGTGGAATCAGTTAAATGAGCTACATTTAGTTATGAAAAGGGGCAATGAAAACCCATTTTGGGTTGACCAGACACGACTGAAGTGACTTAGCAGCAGCAGCAGCAGCAGCCATCTAAAAGACCTTGAGATGAACCTGTTGATAAAGCAAAATGAAGTTTCTTAGATCTACTGCAGAAAAGCCTAACATCAGTTTGACAGAATTGTAGCTGCACCTTTAAAAGGGGATTTAAAAGAAGGATAGTTATAGGTTTTTAGGGTCTGGTTTGGACAATTTCAAGGCAACTATTTTGAAAAGTAGTTACCTGATTGGAACTGGGTTGAACTTATGATGTTGTACCATTGAATGGGCGGGAATGGCAAGGAGAAACTGCTGAATGACCAAACTGTTAGTTTTGATACATAAGCATTTAAGGCAAGGGCTTAGTTTCCCTTGTTAAAATAAGGGCTTATTTTTACATAATTAAATTACTTTTACTTGTTCAGTGTTGTTTAACACACGGGCAGGAAATCGTGGTGGTTTCAGTTCTCATTTGCATCATGTCAAATAAAAAATGTTTCAGTTTGACACCAAAGCTCATGCTGATTTCTCTCTCATGTTTCTGAGATGAAAGTGAAACTATCCCGTGAGTCCTCTGTACTCTGGATTTACCTCAAATTTGATTTTTTTTTTTTTCTGGTCTTTCACTCTTCCTCCCATTTATAGAAGGGAAAACTTCTTTCTTGTGAAAAATGAACCTACTTATCTGAGGACTAGAGTGTATGTCTCCACAGTTCTTTTGGGACAAGGCTTAATCTCAGTGTCTTTTATTTCTTCTATTGCTTTATCTTCAATGCTTAAACATACTCAGGCTTGTGGCCTTTATATCAATGACTTAGAAAAAACTTTACAATATCCAAAGACACTAAAACATACGCATTTAAATGCACAGGTTCTCCAAAAGAAAAATCCTAGGGAGATCATGGCAGTATTTTCTCAAAATTCTGGGACAATAAAGAAAGTGAGTTCTGAAAGTCTTAATGCAGCAATAGTACCACTAGTTTAAAAACTACTAATTTGATCCATGTTTAATGAAAAAGGGGCTTCTAATAAACAAGGTATTATAGACTTAGTTTAGTTAGTATGAATTCTAGACAAATTAAGTGTATTTAGTTGCTCAATCATGTCCGACTGTTTGCAGCCCTTTGGACTGTATCTCACCAGGCGCTTCTGTCCATGGGATTTTTCAGAAAAGAATACTGGAGTGATTTGCCATTTCCTCCTCCAGGGGATCTTCCCAACCCCTGGGAAGATCTCCTGTGTCTCCTGCATCTCAATGGATTCTTTACTCAGTGAGCCATCAGGGAAGCCCCTGAAAAATTACAGTTACGGGCAAATATGAAAGCTATTGAGTTAGTCTTTGAATCAGTCCCAAAAAAGAGAGAAAGAAAAAAGAGAACAATTCAGCAAACAGTGTGGCTTAGAAAATGTGTGGTGCAAGAGAGGTCTTTGATCCTTCATTTCAGTTCAGTTCAGTCACTCAGTCGTGTCCGACTCTTTGCGACCCCATGGACTGCAGCACGCCAGGCTCCCAGTCCATCACCAACTCCTGGAGCTTGCTCAAACTCATGTCCATTGAGTTGGTGATGCCATCCAACCATCTCATCCTCTGTTGTCCCCTTCTCCTCCTGCCTTCAATCTTTTCTAGCATCAGGGTCTTTTCAAATGAGTTAGTTCTTCACATCAGGTGGCCAAAGTATTGGAGTTTCAGCTTCAACATCAGTCCTTCCAATGAATATTTAGGATTGATTTCCTTTAGGATTTCCAAGGGACTCTCAAGAGTCTTCTCCAACACCACAGTTCAAAAGCATCAATTCTTCCATGCTCAGCTTTCTTTATAGTTCAACTCTCACATCCATACATGACTACTGGAAAAATCATAGCCTTGACTAAACAGACCTTTGTTGGCAAAGCAATATCTCTGCTTTTTAATATTCTGTCTAGGTTGGTTATAACTTTTCTTCCAAGGAACAAGTGCCTTTTAATTTCATGGCTACAGTCATCATCTGCAATGATTTTGGAGCCCCTCAAAATAAAATCTGCCACTTTTTCCACTGTTTCCCCATCTATTTGCCATGAAGTGATGGGTCCAGATCTCATGATCTTAGTTTTCTGAATGTTGAGTTTTAAGCCAACTTTTTCACTTTCCTCTTTCATTTTCATCAAGAGACTCTTCACTTCCTGCCATAAGGGTGGTGTCATCTTCATATCTGAAGTTATTGATATGCAGGCTTTGATCCTAGTCAACTGGAAATCCTGCAGGGCAAACTTTTCAGACAACTAGAATGAAAGCTGAACCCACAAATGAGTTACTCTGAGGTCTACGCCGCCATAAGGAATGGTAACTCTATGTTGTTTAAACCTGTGAGAAGGAGTGTGTGTGTGTCTGTGTGGGTGTTGGTAGGTTTTCACAAACCAAATAAGTAATATACCATCACAATTTGGGGAGTAGAATAGATACTAGTTTCTGTGCCCTTTTCTGAGGTTAGCTGATATGGCAGTTTTCTTAGCTGTCCTGGTTATCAAATGACTATACCAGGAAACTGCATGAATTAAAATCTGCCCAGTAGGGCTGTTCCATTTTTAATGACTGCTGAGCAACCTAATTAGCATATCTGTGCTGAAAATGTTGACATAGGGGCCATATTATACCTGGGCAATAAAACCAAGTGGGCAGGATGGCCTAGGCTGCCCTTATGTTAACCTAAAACTACCTTGCAAACCTATATGATCTAAATTAATCCATTTCCTCCTTTAACCATGACTATGTGTGTAGCCTGATTTAAAAACAAACAGAAAAAAACAAAACTGCACAATATTCTTGGGAGAAGACTTCAGCACCATCACTTGACATTAAACTTGGTCTTAGCCCCTAGAGCAGCTTGACAGAACTTTGTCCAGCTTACTCATCCAGCCCCATCAAAAACCAGGTTTCAAGAAGATAGCAAAACATCCAAGGAAGTTCATCTACTGAAGATCCAAGCTGTGCATAGAAAGGCTTTGTAAATATCAATGACCAAATGCAAGCAGAGTTTTGCTCAGATCCACACTAGAGGCTGTGGGCTTCCCAGGTAGCTCAGTGGTAAAGAACCTGCCAGCCAGTGCAGGAGACATGAGTTTGATCCCTGGTTTGGGAAGATCCACAGGAGAAGGAAATGGCAACCCACTCCAGTATTCTTGCCTGGAGAATCCCATGGGCAGAGGAGCCTGGTAGGCTCAGTCCGTGGGATCTCAGAGTCAAGCACCACTTAGCAACTGAACACCACCACCACTACATGCTGTAAGCAGGAGGAAAGGAGGGGTAAAGGCACAGTAGGAGAGCAGGAGCACAGCTTTTGAACATTGATAAGTTCAAAGGTGAAGGTGAAGTCGCTCAGTCGTGTCCGACTCTTTGCGACCCCATGGACTGTAACCTCCTAGGCTTCTCCGTCCATGGGATTCTCCAGGCAAGAATAATGGAGTGAATTGCCATTGCCTTCTCCAGGGGATCTTCCCGACCCAGGGATCGAACCCGGGTCTCCCGCATTGGAGGCAGACGTTCAAAAGGGTTTCTGAAAGGACTCTGTGAGATGGCCTCTCTTTCCTGTTGTTTTCCAGGAGATATAAGAGAAACCTCAGCTGGGTTTGTAAATTTAAGACCAGAGCTGAATTTCCCAAAGTGTAGCCTGAAAGGACATTACTTCTTAGAGAAAAAAAAACCTTAGGGGGAATCTGAGAGTTGGTGCAATCATGACTATACTTGAGGGGCCAGGCAGGTCTGAAGGACCTCAAGGTAACCCCCTAAACCTCAATAGGTCTCCAAGGGAGACTCATATTTTCTCATGGCCCTGAAGAGATGAAGATATTCTAGCTGGCTGAAATAGCTGGTGTACAGAGAGTGGACTCTTGCTCTGGGTAAGAGGATGCCGCAGCAGTCAGTGAAGCTTGGTTTGTTCCATGGGCATCTGAAGATGAGGCAGGACCCATTACACATCATCCGGTGCCTATGCAGAGCATGACATGGGCTCCAGGAGGAAGTCAGAGGGTGACTCCCAAAGCATGCCAAAGAAAACAAGTTGACCAAGGACAACTCAGAACCAAGAAGATGCATGAGATCTTAGATGCCACCCTGGACAGACTATGTGGGGAGGTAAATCATGGATTGACTTGGGTTTAAAAAAGAAATGTCTGAGAACACACAGAGCTTTTGAGTTCACCTAGAAATCTCAGCTAAGATTTCTGCCATCAATCGAAATAAGAGCTCAAGTCAGAGATTCAGATTAATTACAGAACGTGAAGTTTCATTTCCTATATACCTCAGTGTGTGGTTTGTAGAAATCACATTCATTGAAATGGAAATCAGAGATGAAAGAAATGGTCCCCTTGCCTACTCCAGTCTCGTCCTAACAATCACCCCACAAAGTGAACCGCTGTATACGTTTCTGACAGGTGAGAGCTGAGGTTAAGAGAGGCTGTGTAACTCATGCACATGTGCGCTCAGTTTTATTCAACTCTTTGTGGATACTCTTTATGGACTGTAGCCCACCTGGCTCCTCTCTCCATGGGATTCTCCAGGCAAGAGTACTAGCTGCTAAGTCACTTCAGTCATGTCTGACTCTGTGTGACCCCATAGACGGCAGCCCACCAGGCTCCCCCATCCCTGGGATTCTCCAGGCAATAACACTGGAGTGGGTTGCCATTTCCTTCTCCAATGCATGAAAGAGAAAAGTGAAAGTGAAGTCGCTCAGTCTGTCCGACTGTTAGCGACCCCATGGACTGCAGCCCACCAGGCTACTCCGTCCACTGGATTTTCCAGGCAAGAGTACTGGGGTGGGGTGCCATTGCCTTCCCCGCAAGAGTACTAGAGTGGGTTGCAATTTCCTCCTCCAGGTGAGCTTCCCAATCCGGGGATCAAACCTCCATTTCCTGTTCCTATGTCTTCTGCATTGGTAGGCAGATTCTTTACCAGTGAGCTACCTGGGAAACCCAAGTAACTCACTCACACAGTTAGTAAATAGAGCCAACATTTAAAATAAGAGATGTATGAGTGCACAGCCAGTTTTCTCTAAATATTGGGAGTTAATATCCTGTTGTAAAATTACTCTATCTTCTTTAGCCCTCATCTGTTATTGGTCTCTTTTTGATTGCCAAACTTCTAGAGAAGATTATTAAATTTTATGTTTTATTTTAGCATCACACACCT
Source organism: Oreotragus oreotragus (assembly GCA_006410675.1). Classification (NCBI taxonomy): domain Eukaryota; kingdom Metazoa; phylum Chordata; class Mammalia; order Artiodactyla; family Bovidae; genus Oreotragus; species Oreotragus oreotragus. The sequence goes on along the minus strand of SJYX01006284.1, from coordinate 166,097 downwards.
CTCCAAATAAAAAATTATAGGCAGCTTCTAAATCTATATGTGTGTGAAGACACATACACACAGGCACATGTGCTCACATACACATACTTACAAACATGTAAATGGAGCTGCTCCAGATAGCTGCAGGGTGAGCAGGGTCTAGCATAACACCCCATCAATTTCACTGTTGATCAACAAAGCACTTCCTCAAGACTCTAAGAAATTCTAACATGCTCTCCTTTGGAAAGATTTGAGCATATAATCACTGTCTGTTTATCTCATACATTCATTCTCTTCTTCTCCCATTGCTTCACTGAAATTGATTGCTGAAAGGTTTAAAATGATCTCTTTTTGCTCAGATTCAGTGTATTTTTATCAATTCTATTTCTTCATGACCTGTCAGTTCAGTTCAGTTGCTCAGTCATGTCCGACTCTTTGTGACCCTATGGATGGCAGCATGCCAGACTCCCCTGTCCATCACCAACTCCCGGAGCTTGCTCAAACTCATATCCATTGAGTTGGTGATGCCATCCAACCATCTCATCCTCTATCATCTCCTTCTCCTCCTGCCTTCAATCTTTCCCAGCATCAGAGTCTTCTGCAATGAGTCAGTTCTTCGCATCACGTCACCAAAGGATTGGAGCTTCAGCTTCAATCTCAGTCTTTTCAATGAATATTCAGGACTGCAACAAAACTGAGGTTTTCTTCTTGCTCTGTTTCAAAACATGTTGATTCATTAGTTGCCCATATTTTCTGATCCTTTGCTTTGCCTCCTTATCAGGCTTGGGTTCTTGTTCATTTTTAACTGGAAATGCTGATTTAAACTCGTCTTAATTCTCTGATCCGATGTGTCTCCAAGCACTTTCTCTGGTGAGCTGATTCTTTCCCAAAGCTTCATTGATGACCTCTTGGTGATAATTCAGATTAGAAGTCCCTGTACTTTCCCATCACAGACTTGAAATGTCCAACAAATACCTATCATCTATCTTCATTACTATTCCCCTAAACATCAAAAAGCCCCAAACTGAAACTCATCATCCTCACCCCCAGAAGAGTGTTGTTTTCCCAGCTGTTCCATTTTGGCACTAACATCATTTTTCTATCTCCCAGAAGTGAAAAGTTAAAAACATAGTTTATTCTTTGCTTCCTCCCAATCAATATCCAATCTGTCACATTATTTTAGCAAATCATCCTTCAGAATATATCTCAGATTTATCCCTTTCTCTCCCCATTCTGGCATGAGCATTACTCTTGCATAGCCTCACATCTGATTTGCTACAACAGTTTCCTGGTTTATTATGTTTCTACCTCTATTATCTCCAAGCTCTCCTCCATCCTGCAAGTAAATACCTAACTGATCTTCATGCATCTTTGTACTCCCCACAGACACTCTGGTTCCTTCCAAAGTATTCAGTTGTGTTCCTCATCACCCACTTTCTCTACTATCTGCCGTGTGTGCTATCCGGACTCTGATCTCTGCTTCTTTCTAAAAATGAATCCTCTGTTTATCCACATAATGCATGAAGCTTTTCTCAGCTTCTTCACTGCTTCCCTAGTTCTTCCATAAGATTGCTTTTGTGCTTTGCAGCAAATAATAGTTTAGTTTGCAAAGATTTCCCTATCTTTAAAGATGTTTGTATGTGTGTTTCCCTTCAAGGACAAGAATTATGTCATCCATATTTTATATCCCCTACAACACCTGGGATATTATTGGGCACAGTGTTCAGAACATGACTAATAGATTCATCTGACCCTAACTTCACTCTACCTTGTCAACTATCCTTTTCCCCAGTAGGAACTGTTGAATGATTACCATCCTGCTCACATTTTATTTTACAGAAAAAGCAAAAGCTATTGAGTGAGAACATTCTCACGTTTCTTCCCTTCAAAATCTGTCTCTCCATCAATACTTCTAGTAAAGAAAGACATATTTTTAACCAATGCCAAGGTTAATTTCTCTACTCATGCATTTGATTCCACTTTCTCTCACTAGCCCACATTTTGCTGTATCAATTGTTTCTTTTTCTCTCCTGTCTTCAGTCCTACACACATACTCCAGTCTTCAATTTCCCAATGAGCCCTTGCCTCTCTTTTCAGATTATTGCTCTTTGCCCTCCCCCAGTAGCTTCTTATAAGAACCGTGACCTGTACACATCACTTCTCTACCTCCCAGTCACTACTTAATCTGCCTTTCATGCCCTCTTTTTTACTCAAACTGCTCTCTAATAAGCAATGAGGGATGACACTGTCCTAACCTGTGTCCTCTTAGCTTCCACACAGTTTGATTTTTCTTTTTTTTTTCTCTTTGTTTTATTGAGATTTAATTGAGTGTGACATTGGGCAAGTTTGAGGTGTGCAAGACATTTGTTTGATACATTTATATATTGCAATATGATTACGGCAGTAGTATTAGCTGACATCTTTATCATGTCACATAGTTTCATTTCTTTTCTGTGTTAAGAACAGTTATGATTTACTCTCTTTGCTGTTCAATAGCTGTTATGTCTGACTCTTTGCAACCCCATGGACTGCATTACGCCAGGATTCTCTGCCCTTCAGTATCATCCAGAGTTTGAGTTTGCTCAAACTCATGTCCATCCAGTCGGTGACACCCATCCAACCATTTCATCCTCTGTCACCCCCTTCTCCTCCTGCCTTCAATCTTTCCCAGCATCAGAGTCTTTTCCAATGAATCAGCTCTTTGCATCAGGTGGCCAAAGTTTTGGTGCTTCAGCTTCAGTGAATGAATATTCAGGGTTGATGTCCTTTAGGAGTGACTAGTTTGATCTCCTTAATGTCCAAAGTTTCTAATACAGTATTGCTGATTGTAATCACTATGCTATGCATTAGAGTTCCAGGACCTCTGTATCAACTAGTTGTACATTTTTACCCTTAAACAACATCTTCTCAATTCCCCCACTCCCAAGGTCCTGGTAACTACCATTTTATTCTGTTTTTATAAGTTCAGCTTTTTTAGATTCCACATATAAGTAAGATCATACAATATTTGTTTTTCTGTGTCCAACTTATCTCTAGTCGTGTTTTGCAAACAGCAGTGTTTCCTCCTTTCTCGTGATTGCATAGTCTTCCATTGTGTGTGTGTGTGTACACATACTACTTGTATATACATATTATATATATATATATATAGAGAGAGAGAGAGAGAGAGCATTTTCTCTATATTTCCATTGTTGGACACTTGGCTTGTTTCCATATCTTGGCTATTGTGAATAACGCAGCAATGAATATGAGTGTGCAGATATCCCTTAGAGATACTGATTTCAACTCCTTCAGATACATATCCAGGAATAGAATTGCTGGATGATACGGTAGTTCATTTTGAATTTTTTGAAGAACTTCCATACTGCTTTTCATACAGGAGTGGCTATAAAAATTGAACTCCCAGACTGATGTTGAAGCTGAAACTCCAATACTTTCACCACCTGATGTGAAGAGCTGACTCATTTGAAAAGACCCTAATGCTGAGAAAGATTGAAGGCAGGAGGAGAAGGGGACGACAAAGGATGAGATGGCTGGATGGCATCACTGACTCAATGGACATGAGTTTGGGTGAACTCCAGGAGCTGGTGATGGACAGAGAGGCCTGGTATGCTGCAGTTCATGGGGTCGCAAAGAGTCGGACACGACTGAGTGGCTGAACTGAACTGAAGACTACTTTTAAACAGCGGTCAAGTCTTTTTGGTATTCTCCCTTTTAAAAATGTTTCTCCTCCTTTGACTCATGATACCACTGGCTTTATGATACCACACTTCTGCTTCCTTTCTCATTTGTCTTCTTATATCCCAATATCTTATCTTGTCTTGTCTTCTTTACCTCCTCTTCCTCCTTCCTTTGCTGAAGGCAGGATTTCCCAGCAGAGGTAAAAGGCTCTTTGATGGTGGAGCCAATAGAATCAAATGAGATAAATTACAGTTATTCTCTCAACCTTCAGGGAGGCTGGGAGGAGCAGGTCTCAGGGAGATGGCAGCCCACACACAGGCAAAACCTTGTCAGTTTGGCCCACATGCACATGTTAACATTATTTATGTGTCCTTTGAGGTGTTTGGAAAATACTGGCCTAAGATTCCCTTCTCAACTCCCATTTCATCTCTTAGAGTAAGGTTTCCTACATTTTTTACCCTAAAACAAAAGAAAAACAAAGAACCTTCCTTATTGCCTACACAAGCAGAGCCAAAATCTTTAGTTTGGAATTCAAAACTACTCATAATCTGGTCACTGATACTTTTCTAGTTCTATTTTCCATAATTTTCTCCCAGGTAACTTACTGTGAAGCTAAAGCATGCTACAGACTGTCAACTCTGATGGGGCAGTTTTACATTTGGGAGCTGTCACTTTCAGCCTTAATCATTTCTCTCACTGTTGAAGTCATCCTCTAAGATTCAATTCAAAATACCATCTCTTTTGTGCATAGTTTCAGTCCCTTATAGAACACACAAGTTTCTTTTATATATTCCCATGGTACATTTGCAAATGTCTGGAAATTAACAGTTATAAAAGTCTAATTTGTACTCCTCACTACTTGACAACATTAGGTGAATAGCAAGTCCCAAACATATACAAATAGGCTTTACTTTTAGCAAGATTTACCTTAATGTTAAAGCAACTAGATTTCTATAGGCAAGAGACTTGTGCAAGATATTTAGGTATTTGCAAGAAACATACAAAATGTATCCCTCTCTTTTAATCTATAAAATGTGAGTCATAATAATTTGCCACCTATTTCACAGTTTGCTTGCCCCAACACACCCACCTGAGGACCTAATGAAATAATTGATGTGAAAGCAGTTTTGTGAGATGTGTAAGGCATTATACAAATGTCTGGTATTAGTATTGCGTGCAGTCTAGCTGTTATGGCCTCAAGAAGATTTCTTTCATTATGGTTAAGTCCATACATGCTAAATGAAGTATAACACAGAGGCTACATTGGGTATTTCAAGTCAGATCAATAGTTATACTCAAAATACATAGAAAATTGAAGCAAAAATGTTTTGGTTTAAATTATCCAGACAGTCGCTTCACTTGTGTACTTTATTTTGTATAGACAAAAATGATATCAGAAAATCATGTTTTTAATACCGTCAGGTATCATAGCTTCTCTTGAAAAAATGAAAGTACTTTAGAAAATTGTATTCTAAAACTTTCCAAAATGTATTTCTTTGCCAGTTTAAAAAACCATTATTCTTCCTTTTTGATATCATTAACCTTACTCATTGGTTTACATGTTTAAATTTTTACATACATAAATATAATTCAATTCAAATCCAATGCATTTAATAAATATTTGGTAGATGTCAATGTACAAAGTCACTTTGCTATGTGTCACGTATTAAAACAAATGATCACACCAAGATCTCTATCAGTGTAGAGCATCTAAAGTAAATAACAGTGATACCTATAAACTATAATTGAAGGGATGATAAAATAAGGCCTATAGATAAGTTATACTCAAAGACAGTGCAATCAATGCTCACTTTAGATTGGACTAAGGGTATGGTAGGGAAGATGCCATGAAGGTAGATCTTAGAATTTGTCCACATATTTTACTTTGGATGTGCATAAATGTTCAAGGTCAGAAGGAGAGCAACTTTTGCTTTTCCCATTATAACCATATTTTTCAGCTTAGATGGAAACAGTTTCAGGGCAATTCACCCCCTCCTGGCTTTCTATCTATGTGTGTGCATCTTGAGAAGTGGGATTAGAGAAAAACCTGCAGGCATATTAATAAATAAATTTCACATGCTGTTAGATATTAAGTAAACACACCGATAAATATTCCTCTAGGGGTTACGATCTTATAACCTGGAGATTTCTAATTTGGCACCTGTGACATATAGTTACTTCCCATGGGGGTTTTCAGTAAATTAATTCTGATATTTTCAATTTAAAAATATGTGCAGTCCAGGTTTGCTTAATGTACTTCTTGGATGATTCAATGTGTTGCTTTTGTAACAAAGTTACAGGTTTACAATTGGCATGTCAGCCCTTTTTTCCTATCATTTGGAACATATAGCAATCTCTGATGTGAATAGTTGGCAGCAGCTGTTGAAAATACTACATCATGCAAATAACTAAAGTGCATAAGATTTTAAAATATTGTATATGTTGGTCAATAAGCAATCAATCAAAATTCAAAAGTTGACTAGCTACATGTTTAAAAATTTTAGTAGCAATGCAAGGAAATTCTGCTAATTGATTATTAAAATAGATAATGCTAAAATGTTATTAAAAAGGCTAGGTTAGAAAAATGACACCAGTGCAAATTGCCTTCAAGTATGAACTTAATCCTCATTGGTATATTTACCAGGCATGCATTATGAACTCTTCCTAGATTTAAAGATAACAAATTGTACCTAAGTATCTAGGAAACGGGGGTTCGATCCCTGGGTCAGGAAGATCCCCTGGAGAAGTGAATGGCAACCCACTCCAGTATTTTTGCCTGGAAAATCCCATGGACAGGGGAGCCTGGCAGGCTACAGTCCATGAGGTCACAAAGAGTCAGATACAACTGAGAGAGTAATACTATAGCATAAACAGGATAGAAGAAAATAAAACTTTCAAAAATATTACTTGATGAAATTAATTTAAATAATTTTATGTACTGGTAAACAGTTTTCTCTTAAAAAAAAAAAAGGCAGAGAGAGAAAACTAATCTAGATGAATTACAGAAATAAGCTTACTGGGAATTCCCTGGTAGTTCAGTGGTTAGGAATCTGCCTGCCAACACAGGGAAAACAGATTGGACGCCTAGTCTAGCAAGATTCTACAGGCATATTAATAAATAAATTTCACATGCTGTTAGATATTAAGTAAACATACCAATAAATATTCCGCTAGGGGTTATGATCTTACAACCTGGAGATTTCTAATTTAGCACCTATGACATATAGTTATTGCCCATGGGGGTTTTCAGTAAATTAATTCTGATATTTTCCATTTAAAAATATGTGCAGTCCAGGTTTACTTAATGCACTTCTTGGATGATTCAATGTGTTGCTTTTGAATCACGCCATGTGGTGACTGAGCCTGAGTGCACAGCTACTGAGGCTGCACTCTAGAACCTGCAATCTGCAGCTAGTGAGCCCACGTGCTGCATCTCCTGAAGCCCGCGTGTCTAGAGCCCATCCTCTGCAACAAGAGAAGCCACCACAATGAGAAGCCCATGCACTGCAACCAGAGAAAGCCCACGTGTAGCAATGAAGATCCAGCACAGCCAAAAATAAAGAAATCAATAGAAAGTCTGATAAAAAAGAAATAACCTTATTTAGTAATCAATAAGCCGTGAACAGTCACGTGAGTTCTCCAAGGTGGATACAAATAAAACATTCCACGTTGTAGTCCCAGACTAAGAGAAAGGACAGAACTGACGCTATCTTCTATAATTTCATCATTCTTCTGACAAAGGCATAGACAAATGAGATAAGGAAGAAAAAATGTCTAGTAACCAAGAACACAGGACAGGAAGGACAGGGGAAAAAGTATATATAAATTTAAAAATTAAAAAATACTGTCATAGACTGACCAAAATAGTTGGTCACTGTTGAGGAATGACTTTGTGAGCCAAAATTCACATAAAAAGGTTACTCCAATTTAAAGGAGCAGTAAACTAGTAGTTGCAAGAACTAAATTCTGATCCCATGTCTGCCTTTAGTTAGAAAAAGTGACTCAACTTCGTGTGTTCTCAGTTATCTCATCAAGAAAGAAGGGATACAGCTACTTTGGAAAACAGTTTGGCAGTTTCTTACAAAGCTGAGCACCAAAGAATTGATGCTTTTGAACTGTGGTGTTGGAGAAGACTCTTAAGAGTCCCTTGGACTGCACAGAGATCAAACTAGTCAATCCTAAAGGATCTGAATATTCATTGGAAGGACTGATGCTGAAGCTGAAACTCCGACACTTTGGCAACCTAATGGGAAGAGCTAACTTATTGGAAAAGACTCTGATGCTGGGAAAGATTGAGGGCAATAGGAGAAGGGAACGGCATAGTATGAAATGATTAGATAGCATCACCAACTCAATGGACACGAATATGAGCAAAATCTGGCAGATAGAGGACAGGGAAGCCTNGAAAAAAAAAAAAAAAAACCCTGATGCTGGGAAAGATTGAAGGCAGGAGGAGAAGGGGATGACAGAAGATGAGATGGTTGGATGGCATCACCAACTCAATGGACATGAGCTTGAGCAAACTCCTAGAGTTGGTGATGGACAGGGACTCCTGGCGTCCTGCAGTTCATGGAATTACAAAGAGTCAGAGATGACTGAAGGACTGAACTGAACTGAACTGAAACATACTCTCACCATACTACTACTACTACTACTACTACTACTACTACTAAGTCGTGTCAGTCGTGTCCGACTCTGTGTGACCACATAGATGGCAGCCCTCCAGGCTCCGCCATCCCTGGGATTCTCCAGGCAAGAAGACTGGGGTGGGTTGCCACTTCCTTCTTCAATGCATGAAAGTGAAAAGTGAAAGTGAAGTCCAGGTTTACTTAATGTACTTCTTGGATGATTCAATGCGTCCAACTCTTAGTGACCCCATGGACTGCAGCCCACCAGGCTCCTCCATCCATGGGATTTTCCAGGCGAGAGTACTGGAGTGGGGTGCCATTGCCTTCTCCACCATATGATCTAGCAACTGTATTCCTTGGTATTTATCCAAAGAAGTTGAAAATGTGTGTCTACACATAAACATGTACAAGGCTGTTATAACTTCTTTATTTAGAATTGCCAAAACTTGGAAACGACCAACTTGTCTTTCAGTGCATGCCTGTTCAGTTGTGTCCAACTCTTTATGATCCCTGGACTGTAGACTACTAGGGTCCTCTGTCCCTGGGATTTCCCAGGCAAGAATACTAGAGTGGGTTGCCATTTCCTACTCCAGGGGATCTTCCTGACCAAGGCATCCAACCTGTGTCTCCAGTGTCTTCTACATTGGTAGGTGGATTCTTTACCACAGCACCACCTGGGAAGCCCTGTTTTTCAGTAGGTGAATAGATAAACACACTGTGGTTCATCCAGACAACGGAATGTTATTCAATGCTAAAAAGAGACATGGAAGAATCTGAAAGCCTATTGCTTTAAGTCAATGTGAAAGGCTGCATGTTAAATGATTTCAACTATATGAAAGTGAAAGTGAAAGTGAAGTCACTCAGTCGTGTCCGACTTTTTGTGACCCCATGGACTGTAGCCTACCAAGCTCCTCTGTCCATGGGATACTCCAGGCAAGAATACTGGAGTGGGTTGCCATTTCCTTCTCCAGGGGATCTTCCTGACCCAGGGATCTTCCTGACCCGCATTGGAGGCAGATGCTTTAACCTCTGAGCCACCAGGGAAGCCCTTCAACTGTATAACATTCTGGAAAAGGCCAAACTATGGAAAAAGTTAAAAAAAAAAAAATCAGTGATTGCCAGTTGTTGGAGGGAGAAAGAAGAATCAAGTATGCAGAGCAATGAGGGCAGTTAAAATAGTCTCTATGATACTATAATAATATGTGTTTTATTCCTGACCCGCATTGGAGGCAGATGCTTTAACCTCTGAGCCACCAGGGAAGCCCTTCAACTGTATAACATTCTGGAAAAGGCCAAACTATGGAAAAAGTTAAAAAAAAAAAAATCAGTGATTGCCAGTTGTTGGAGGGAGAAAGAAGAATCAAGTATGCAGAGCAATGAGGGCAGTTAAAATAGTCTCTATGATACTATAATAATATGTGTTTTTGCTCATTTGTCCAGGCCCTGGAATGTGCAATGTCAAAGGTAAATTCTAAAGTAAAATATGAACTTTGGCGGATTATGGTGTGTCAAAGTAGGTTCATCAGATGTAACAAATGTCCCACTCTGATGGGGGACACTGAGAAGAGGGGAGGCTATATATATGTTGGGACAGAGGGTATATGGGAAATACTTGTACCTTTTCTGAATTTTGCAATGAACTTAAAACTATGCTAAAGGAAAAAAAGGAAAGAAGGGATTATAATAATACTCTCTATAATAAAATAAAACAGTGTAATACAAATTAGAGCACGTCTCTCTCAGACTAAAAGCTATGGAAATGTAAGCCATAATTTTTACTGCATTTAACTGTTAAAAATTCCTAAAAGATGAGTAGGCATGGCAACTTTTGAAGTTGAAAGTTTGATGTTTCTAACATAATTAATATGAGGGAAGATTATTTGTCCAGTGGTATAGGGAGCCTCAAACTATCAAATTTCATGCTCTAAACCATGGAAATTTGATGAAAAATATTGAGCAAAGTGAACAGATTTAAATATTAGAAAGTTTAGGGTAGAAATGGCAGATGAGCAATAGTAAAGAAAATAACTCAACAAAAAGGCAGTTCAAGTAGTTCCAATGAGAGACAACCAAGGCCAGACACAGAACAGAAAGAAAAGACTGATTTTTAAAAAAGCACTTATAAATGATACAGCTAATAAGGTCTGGAATGTGTACTGCATAGTGACTGTAATTAATACTACTGTACTATATACTTCAGTTTCAAGATAGAAGATCTTAAAAGTTATCACCACACACACACAAATGGAGAATATGTGAGTGGATGAAAGTGTTCACTAACTTAATTTGTGATAAGTGAAGTGTTAGTGACACAGTCATGTGTTACTCTTTCTGACCCCATAGACTCTAGCCTGCCAGGCTCCTCTGTCCATGGAATTCCCCAGATAAGAGTGCTGGGGTGAGTTGCCATTTCCTTCTCCAGGGGACCTTCCTAACCCAGGGATCGAACCCAGGTCTGCTGGATTGCAGGCAGATTCTTCACCATCTGCACCACCAGGGAAGCCCTACATTATAATATTATACATAAGTGTATAAAATTTTCACATCCTGCATCTTACATATGTTGTATGTCAATAATATCACAATAAAACTAGAGAAAAGTTCAATGAAAAACTGGAGAATTTAATAATATCTCCAGAAAACTGGAGAATTTAATGACCAAATGTGTCTCCTGAGCATGAGATGGGAAATATCTACAGTGACTATTATTAAGTACTCATTTACAGAGTCTTAGTATGAATGGAAGATGCATTTCTGCTGCATCTATTGAGAAAATTAGATTTTTCTCTTCTGGTCTAATATTGCAGTAAATTATCAATATGTTGATCAATCCAATGATAAAACCAACCTCCCCCCCTGCTTTACATGTGTCTTCATTTGGCTGGGCCTTCTGATCTATAGGTGTGTGTTATTCACTTAGTCGTAACTTAGACTCTGCAACGCTATGGACTGTAGCCCGCGAGTCTCCTCTGTCCATGGAATTACCCAGGCAAGAATACTGGAGTGGGTTGCCATTCCCTTCTCCAGGCAATCTTCCGACCTAGAGATGGAACATGGGTCCAACTGAATTGCAGGCAGATTTTTTACTGTCTGAGCCACCAGGGAAGACCCTGATCTGTATACTTCATAATGAAATTGTTGTTATAAAAATTCTTTGAGACATTCTAGCAAATTAACATATGCATTGGAGGAAGAAATGGCAACCCACTCCAGTATTCTTGCCTGGAGAATCTCAGGGATGAGGGAGCCTGGTCAGCTGGCATCTATGGGGTTGCACAGAGTTGGACATGACTTAAGCGACTTAGCAGCAGTAGCAGCAGCAAATTATCAGACCTGGGAGGGTTTGTAGAAACTCCCGGATTTATAACCAGTCAGTCAGAAGTGTGGGTTTGAGAAACCTGGTGTGACCAATACTCTCAAGTCAGTCCCCATTAAAGGTCCTCTTGCCTGGTGTCACTTATGCCAATAGAATAAGATAGATTGAGTTCAGTGCAGAATCAAAGGTAAGCTTAATCAATGAGTGGAGGGGACTTCCCTAGTGGCTCAGTGGCTAAGACTCTACGCTCGGGTCCTGGGTTGGATCCCTGATGAAGGAACTAAATTCTACTCGCCACAACTAAGATTTCTCAAGTTCAACTAAAGATTCTGCATGCTATGCAATGAAGATCAAAGAACCTGCATGCGGTAACTAAGACCCAGTGCAGATAAGGAGATAAATAAAATTGTTGTTGTTGTTTTTTCTAATGGAGACGTGCAACTTTGTGCTTTAGACAGTCGCCGTGCCTAAAGGCTGTGGGCAAGGCTGCCTTGCAGGGATCGCCTCCTCCAGGAGGGAGGGGCAGGGCTTTTCAGGGTCTGGGCGCTGGCGCACTGATCACACGCAGACACATCTCTGCAGTCCACGCACCCATGCCATCTTGAACCAGGAGAAGAACAGCTTCTGCACATGCCGCCAAGTTAGGGTGTCCTGCAATGGCACCCCACTTCAGTACTCTTGCCTGGAAAATCCTATGGATAGAGGAGCCTGGAAGGCTGCAGTCCATGGGGTCGCAGAGGGTTGGACACGACTGAGCTACTTCTTCACTTTCACTTTTCACTTTCACGCATTGGAGAAGGAAATGGCAACCCACTCCAATGTTCTTGCCTGGAGAATTCCAGGGACGGGGAAGCCTGGTGGGCTGCCGTCTATGGGGTTGCACAGAGTCGGACACGACTGAAGTTACTTAGCAGCAGCAGCAGCACCGAGGTTCAGAGCTGGGAACTCTAATCCGTTGTGTCGGGAACAAGTTCCCTGCAAGCAACTCCTTACAGGCAAGTGAAACCACATGAAGCGTAAACGAAGAGGTTAGACCTTATCACCTGGATGCCATCTTATTTTCCCCCGGGAACCCCAGTGGTCTTTGTCTTTGACACTGGGACCTCCCAAAGTATTGCCAGAGCCTGCAGTCACGGTAGTCTTTTTGACGTCTGTGCTCTTTAAACCTGCAGCTCGTGTTCCTGCTCAATTGCCCACTCGTGTCGTACTCTGCAGTCCTGTGGACTGTAGCCCACCAGACTTCTCTGTCCATGGAATTTTCCAGACAAGAATACTGGAGTGAGTTGCCATTTCCTCCTCCAAGGGATCTTCCATCCTAGGATGGAACCCGTGTCTCCTGCATCTGCTGCATTGGAAGGCAGATTCTTTACACTGAGCCACATAGGAAAGTCAAAGTGAAGTTGCTCAGTCGTGTCCGACTCTTTGTGCATACAAGGCTCCTTCGTCCATGGGATTTTCCAAGCAAGGGTACTGGAGCGGATTGCCATTTCCTTCTCTAGAGGATCGTCCCGACCCAGGAATTGAACCTGGATCTCCTACATTGTAGGCAGACGCTTTACCATCTGAGCCACCAGGGAAGCTACATAGGAGGTCTGTGCTAATTCTGGGTGGTAAGCACCGCAACTGAATTGCGGTACACCCCTGGGTTTTACAAGAAGATACAGGATTCTTGTTTAGATATATTAATATATGGATTTAATTATCTAATGTTTCACGTTGGAGATTTGCACCTATATTTGCAAGTGAAAGTGACATTATTTAAGTTTTCCTGAAATATTCTTGCCAGTGTTTTTTCGAGGTTATAGTAGTGTCATACAACTGTGTGCAGAAGGATGTAATTTGTACTTCTGTTTTCTGAAAGAGTTTGAGAAGATAGAATTATTTCCTTCTTTGAATATTTGGCAGAATCCATTTAAGAAGCCATTTGCAACTGGAGTTTCTTTGTGGGAAGGCTTTTGATTAATGGTTTAATTTCTTAGCATCTGTGTATTTATTAATACTATTTAGCTTTTCCTTCTGGAATCACTTTTGGATGATTCTGTTTTTCCAAATGAATCTGCTTTATCTAAAGGTGTAAACTTGTTACTGCAAGTTGTTTACATCATACTATTAATATTTCTTTAGTATCAATAGGATTGGGCAAAATGTCTTCACTTTGTTTTTGATACTATTTACTTGGGCCTCTGGGCTTCCCTGGTGGCTCAGTGGTAAAGAGTCCGCCTACCGATGCAGAAGATGCCGGTTTGACCCCTGGGTCAGGAAGATACCCTGGAGAAGGAAATGGCAACCTACTGGATTATTCTTGCCTGGAGAATTCCATGGACAGAGGGACCTGGCAGGTTATAGTCCCTGGGATCCCAAAGAGTCAGACATGATTTAGCAGCTAAATAGCAACAACTTGGGCCTCTTCTCTTTTATCATAGTTAAACTAATCTAAGAGGTCATCAATTTAGGCAGTTCAGTTCAGTCACTCAGTCGTGTCTAACTCTTTGTGACCCCAGCACACCAGGGGTCTTTGAGAACACAGCACGCCAGGGCTCCCTGTCCGTGACCAACTCCTAGAGTTTGCCCAAACTCATCTCCATTGAGTCAGTGATGCCATCCAGCCCTCTGTCGTCCCCTTCTCCTCCTGCCTTCAGTCTTCCCCTTTCAGATCCTGAAAAGATGCTGAAAATAAGTCAGTTCTTCCAATCAGGTGGCCAAAATATTGGAGTTTCAGCTTCAGCATCAGTCCTTCCAATGAACACTCAGTACTGATCTCCTTTAGAATGGACTGGTTGGATCTCCTTGCAGTCCAAGGGACTCTCAAGAGTCTTCTCCAACACCACAGTTCAAAAGCATCAATTCTTCAATGCTCAGCTTTCTTTATAGTCCAACTCTCACATTCATACATGACTACTGGAAAAACCATAGCCTTGACTAGACGGACCTTTGTTGGCAAAGTAATGTCTCTTCTTTTTAACATGCTGTCTAGTTGGTCATAACTTTCCTTCCAAGGAGTAAGCGTCTTTTAATTTCATAGCTGCAATCACCATCTGCAGTGATTTTGGAGCCCAAAAAAATAAAGTCTGCCACTGTTTCCACTGTTTCCCCATCTATTTGCCATAAAGTGATGGGACCAGACGTCATGATCTTAGTTTTCTGAATGTTGAGCTTTAAGCCAGCTTTTTCACTCTCCTCTTTCAGTTTCATCAGGAGGCTCTTTAGTTCTTTGCTTTCTGCCATAAGGATGGTGTCATCTGCATATCTGAGGTTATTGATATTTCTTCTGGCAGTCTTGATTCCAGCCTGTGCTTCCTCCAGCTCGTGCTTCCTCCAGCTCAGCATTTCTCATGATGTACTCTGCATATAAGTTAAATAAGCAGGATGACACTAAGGGGTCATCAATTTAACAGTAGTTTTTGATATAAAACAATTTGGGTTTTTAAAATGCTCTTTATTGAACATTTTCTATTGTATTAATTTCTGTTTCTATTTTTTATTTTCCCTGTTTTGTTTCTCCTGTATAACATAGATATTTAGCTCATTAGTCTCTTTCTGTTTCCTACATGTGATTTGTTTCCTCTGTGGGGGGACTTTAGCTGCATTCTATAATGCAAAGTTTACTATGAGCTAAAATTTTCATTATTGTTATCATTTAGCTGATGTTTTCCTATTTTCTTCTTTGACACAACAATTACTTTGAAGTTAAATTCTTAATTTTCAAATAAAAGATTTTTCCAGATATCTTTTTTCCCATTTAATTTAGCTTGTTATTATTTTCATCCTTAGCTATTTAATAAAATTTGATTTATGGCCCAGAAAAAGGTCAGTAGTCATAATTGTTCCAATAGTACTTAAAAAGACTATATATTCCCCAGCTACTAAATACAGCAAAATATGATTTTTTTTCTATTTTCCCTATTATTTATTGAAAAAGTATTTTAAAATTTATGCTGTGATTAAAGCTTTTTCTATTTCCCCTTATATTTCTTTCATATTTTATTTTACATATTTTCACAATATTTATTCTATCTTAATAAATTTTATGTTAATCAAAACATTTTTATCTTAGGGTCAGTTTAGTTCTGATATTAGTAAAACCAAATCAGTTTTATTTTATGTGTGTTCTTTATTCTTTTCCTTTCACTNGTGATTAAAGCTTTTTCTATTTCCCCTTATATTTCTTTCATATTTTATTTTACATATTTTCACAATATTTATTCTATCTTAATAAATTTTATGTTAATCAAAACATTTTTATCTTAGGGTCAGTTTAGTTCTGATATTAGTAAAACCAAATCAGTTTTATTTTATGTGTGTTCTTTATTCTTTTCCTTTCACTCTTTCTGTGTCTGTGTTTTAGATGTGACTCTTGTGAACATCATGCAGTCTTTTTTTAATCTAATGCAGTCTTTATTTTTTAAGTATTGTGCTGTTGTTGCTGTGCTCACTCAGTTGTGTCTGACTCTTTTGTGACCCTATGAACAGCCTATAGCCCACCAGGCTCCTCTCTCCGTGGGATTCTCCAGGCAAGAATACTGAAGTGGTTGCCATTTTCTCCTCCAGGGAATCTTCCCAACCCAGGGATTGAACCCAGGTCTCCTGCATCTCTTACATTGTCTAGTGGATTCTTTACCACTGAATCATTCAGGAAGCCCGTTTCCTCCTGTACCCTAAAGATATTTTAAAGCTTACCATTTTTCTTCTTTAAATCTTGTAAATATAGTTTTTAAATGCTGGTTTATGTCTGATGCTTCCAACACTTGAGATCATTGTAAGTTTTTTTATTTTTCCTCTGGATTCCTTTCCAAATGTCTTCTTTGGTACTTACTTAGTTTTCAGTTCAGTTCAGTTCAGTTCAGTCGCTCAGTCATGTCTGACTTTATGCAACCCCATGAATCGCAGCACACCAGGCCTCCCTGTCCATCACCAACTCCTGGAGTTCACTCAAACTCACGTCCATCGAGTCGGTGATGCCATCCAGCCATCTCATCCTCTGTTGTCCCCTTTTCCTCCTGCCCCCAGTCACTCCCAGTCTTTTCCAATGAGTCAACTCTTTGCATGAGGTGGCCAAAGTACTGGAGTTTCAGCTTTAGCATCATTCCTTCCAAAGAACACCCAGGGCTGATCTCCTTTAGAATGAACTGGTTGGATCTCCTTGCAGTCCAAGGGACTCTCAGGAGTTTTATTCCATTATTACTGCACTCATGAAATTCTTTGAAGAAATATTAATACAATACAGATAGAATCTTACTCTAGAGGATTTACATTTGCTTCTGTTGGGCACCTGGGGGCACTACCAGTCTAGGAGCACCACAAACCAAGATAAAGCTTGAAGTTTCTTGGCCCCACCCCTCCAGCTGATGTCAATAAGTCTGGCTGCAAATCCATGCCCATAGTCATGACTTCTTTAGGTTATTAAAAACATTTTTTTCTCATTTCTATTTAGTTTCAAGATAAACTTTCTAGCAGTCATCTTCAAAAATGAGTAGTTGTGTTGTTTAGGGTTTTTTTTTTGTTTGTTTGTTTGTTTTCACTCATAGTGACCCTAAGAACAAAGTCCCCTGGAGGTCTTGCTTAATATGGTAAATTATTATACAAAACTGTCTAATTTGCAGAAATATTGGGCCTTGATTTCTGTTCGTCACCAAACATGAGAAGGCCAGGTTAGTGCAGATCAGCATATGTTTTAAGATGTATATTTTTTCTTGTTCTTTACCATATACCTGCTATGACTATGTAAATTTCTTGTCTCTGCATTGTAAGGTGCAGGTGGAAAAAACTTGGTGCTTTTTAGAGAAAATCTATTTTGATATCTCAACAGCTGCCATCTTCACATAGATTATTGCTGTTAGCATTTTGGTTTATGACATAGCTTTGCAAAGTTTCAGACACACAGATATGTTTAGTAGTAGTTGGTGATCAAAGTCAAACATGAGTGCTACAAGGCATTTTACCACAGTAGCAGAGCAATGAATTTTAACTCCACGTCAAAGAAACAGTCTTTAAAAGGACAAAAAATTATAAAATTTATTACCTTACCATTGTAAAGAAGAGGGTTACAAGTACATGTAAGTTATGATTCATTAAAAAGTAGTCAGTTCATGAGAGAGCATCATGCTAGCTGGAGAATTATGGCTAAGCCACAAGGAATATTAGATAATATTAACTCTAGTAAATAAAAAGTCCTTTGAAGATTAGCCTATTCTCCTAATTTCCTTGACAAAGTTGAAATCTTCAGTTATTTAGGTCTGTGGTGTCCAGTGAGCTCTCTGAGGCACATTTAATTATTCTATAATATAATGTTGGAACGCATTTAATTATTCCTTACTCCTCTACCCACTTGATGTGAAGATTTACTCAAATTATGCATCATCTGTATTTTCTCCACTTAGAAATTGAGTAGGATGTAGTAACCCAAGAAGATGTTCTAGAGGGATTCATTATTTAATGTTTCTAAAGTCCTACACAAATGCCAAACTCATTAGAGTGTGCACGCTGGCAAGTGGCTAGGGTTTAGGAGATAATGCAAGAGCACACATAAATCAAAATTTCAGCATGAACGACCTTCTTTTTGGACCAGAGGATGATTAATCACATCACTGACATCGTGTGTGCAGGTTCTTGTTCAATAAGTAACAGTTGACACCTTTAGGTTATACCTTCAGCCTTCTCCCTTTCCCTTTCACAGCAGTGGTGGGGGCTTGGGAACAGGGCCACCAATTCTGTGTAGAGGTTGAGTGCCTTTCAAATTACAGTCTAGAAAATTCCCAGACGTCTAACTTTTACCCTCCCTTAAAAAAAAAAAAAAAGTGGAATCCTCGTGTCGTAATAAATTGTTTTCAGACTTCAGGTGAATTACTTCTAAAGATGATACTCTGTAGACATCAGTGGCAGTAAAATAAATGCAGAATCAGATGATTCTCACTACCACACCTATACCATCCTGTTCTCAGCCACCAGTTTGTCTTACAAGGATTATATCAACGGCTTTGTCTTTCAGTCAAGATTGTCTAGAGAAACAGAAGCAATAAGATGTGTGTGTGTATACATATATAAAGCATATATATATGTACATATATAGGTATACATACACAAACATGTATAAGTATAGTAAGTCCCCTAAATATGAACGTTCAAGTCACGAACTTTCAAAGATTCAGATATGCGTTTGCATGTAAAATCACGTTAGTTCACATGTTTGGCGTACATTTGTCATGTGCATGAATCCTCTACAAGTGATTGTACTTTTGTGTGTTTTATTGTACAGTACTGTATAGCAGTACAGTATCTTTATTTCAAGCTCTGGATTTCCAGAAGCAAGCATTAAAAGCAGTGGTGATGTAGCTAGTCCTAGCAAGAAGTGCCAAGTGATAAAGACAGAAACAATAGTGAAAATAATTGAGACAGTGGAACCAGGTGATGAGATAGCTTGCCCTCCAGTTGACTCCTATCACTGATGATCCTTTAGCTCTACCATCTCCCACCTGCTCATCCCTCCTCCAGTCAGTAACTCTTCTCTCCCGTTCACTTGATGCCAGCCCCTGTATGTTAGCTGTTGTACTGTACTACTATACTTTTCAAAGTACTGTACTGTGAGATTAAAAATGTTTTCTTTACTTTTGGTATTTCTTTTTATATATTATTTGTGGAGAAAGTATTATAAACCTATTACAGTACAGTATTATATAGCCAACTGTGTTAGTTGGGAACCTAAGCCTGACTTTGTTGGACTTATGAACAAACTGGACTTAAGAATGCCCTCTTAGAAAGGAAATGTTCATAGGTAGGGGACTTCCTGTATATATCATATATAAATCTACATATCCTATTGATTGTGTTTACCTACAGATATATGATCTATGGTCTATGTGTGTGCTCAGTCGTGTCTGACTTTTTGCAACCCTATGGACTGATGCTCACCAAGCTCCTCTGTCCGTGGGATTCTCCAGGCAAGAATACTGGAGTGGGTTGCCACTGCCTCCTCTCTTTATGTTTCTTTATATCTCTCTTCATGTATCCTGCACTGGCAGGCAGATTCTTTACCAGTGCACCACCTGGGAAACTCATAGACACAGATAAGATGAAGAAACTTATTTTAAGGAGTTGGCTCACACAGTTGTGGGACTGGAAAGTTCAAAAATTTGTAGGACAGTCTTGCACACTGTAAACTCAGACAGGAGTTAATGCTGTGGTCTTGAAGTAGAACTTCTACTCTGATGTGAAGTGAATATCGCTCAGTCGTGTCTGTCCGTGGAATTCTCCAGGCCATAGTATTGGAATGGGTGACTGTTCCCTTCTCCACGGGATCTTCCCAACTCAGGGATGGAACCCAGGTCTACCACATTGCAGGTAGATCCTTTACCAGCTGAGCCACAAGGGAAGCCCAAGAATACTGCAGTGGGTAGCCTGTCCCTTCTTCAGTGGATCTTCCAGACCCAGGAATCAAACTGGGATCTCCTGCATTGCAGGTGGATCTTTTACCAACTGAGCTATCAGGAAATCTCCTACTCTTAGAAACTTCAATTTTTGTTCTTAAGACCATACACTTACTGGATGAGGCCCACCCACATGATTGAAAGTATATATCTCAGTTAATCAACTGATCATGCATGTTATCCACATTGATAAAAATACCTTCACAGTCACACTGAGATTCGTATTTGAATAAGTAACTGGGTGTTACCACCTAGCCAGGTTTACACGTAAAACTGACCAGTGCATGTCCCACCTGGTCCTCTTGCTTCTTCCTATATTCTCCCCATAATCTGTTTTCAGTGTAGCAGCCACAGAGATTCCTTAAGACATAAGCCATAGCATATCTGTCTCCATCAAAAAGTCTAATAGTTCCTCAAGTCTCTCTTAGTTAAATCCCAAGACATTATTAAGGCATCCAAGGACTTGAATGAGCTAGTCTTCTATGACCTGTCTTCATCCCCTACTCTTCTCATCTGGGTTACACTGTCCTTACCGTACCAGACACATCCTAATCATTTGGCTTTTGAGCTGTTTCATGCTAACTGCTTGAAATATTCTTCTTCCAGGGCACAAACACAAAGTCACCCTCTCAATATAGTCACCCATTGTGTGTGTGTGTGTGTGTGTGTGTGTGTGTGTGTGTGTGTGTGGTGTGAAGTCATTTCAGTTGTATCTAACTTTATGCAACCCCATGGACTGTAGTCTTCCAGGTTCCTCTGTCCATGGGATTCTCCAGGCAAGAATACTGTAGTGGATTGCTGTGCCCTCTTCCAGGGGATCTTCCCAACCCAGAGATCGAACTCATGTCTCTTAAGTCTCCTACATTAACAGAGATGGTTGTCTACCACTAGGGTCACCTGGGAAGCCCCTATCAACCCTTACCAACTATAAAATTCTTCCTGATACATTCCTTCTCTGGCATTTCATATTCCTATATTCTGCTCTACCTTTTTCACCCATAGCCTTTATTACCTTATAACATAATTTGTAATTAACTTTTAAAAATGATTTACTGATCCTCCCTGCTCACCATGATTTAACCACCACAAAGACAATAATCCTGGTTTATCATTTATTAAATTTCGGATTTATCCCTGTACCTATATCAATATCTGGCAAGTGAAATTATTTAATAAACAATCATTGAATAAAAAATTTAAGCTAATGCTTTACTAATAAACTTTTGTTTATGAACTGTAATATATTTAAAACAACTTCATTTTGCGTTCTCTTCTTTTTATGTCTTTCACCCTGTATAATTTCTCATTTTTAACCAGACAACATAATCCACTTTTTTTTGCTTTTATAATCTTTCTCCTTTTAAAGGAAGTGATCTAAAGAACCTAATATTCATGTCATATATATAATAACTAAGTAACTAAAGAAAATAATTAAAATATGTGCAATTAATTAAACTAATTGGATTAAGGCGATTAGGCATTTTAGGTTATAGAAAGAGTTAGGTGGAAAGCTGCCATGAATTAACTGGGTTAACCACACACAAGAGACACGTATTTTCAAGGCTAAAATTTTAGAGAATTTCAGTTTGTCTCAATGAATGATAGGGGCTTCCCTGATGACTCAGATGGTAAAAAATCCACGTGCAATGCAGGTTTGATTTCTGGGTCGGGAAGATCCACTGGAGAAGGGAATGGCTATCCACTGGAGAAGAGAATGGCTACCCACTCCAGTATTCTTGCCTGAAGAATCCCATGAACAGTGGAGCCTGGCAGGCTGTAGTCCATGGGCTTGCAAAGAGTCAGACATGACTGAGAGACTAACACTTTCACTTTTCAAGAATGATATTTAGTCTTATTTTTAGTATATAATGTTTATCAAATTGATTTAAATAGGGATCATATTTTTTACTGACAACTCGTTTTAACTGATAAGCATTAAAATAGCTGAAGGTGAAGTACATAGAACTTTAGAATTAAAACCTTGGAATACACAGTGGCAGAGATCATGAACTCCTTGAAGTAGGGAAAACCACTAGACCATTCAGGTATGACCTAAATCAAATACCTTATGATCATACAGTGGAAGTGAGAAATAGATTTAAGGGACTAGATTTGATAGACAGAGTGCCTGATGAAATATGGACGGAGGTTCCTGACATTGTACAGGAGACAGGGATCAAGACCATCCCCAAGAAAATGAAATGCAAAAAAGCAAAATGACTGTCTGAGGAGGCCTTACAAATAGCTGTGAAAAGAAGAGAAGTGAAAAGCAAAGGAGAAAAGGAAAGATATTTCCGTTTGAATGCAGAGTTCCAAAGAATAGCAAAGAGAGAAAAGAAAGCCTTCCTCAGCGATCAATGCAAAGAAATAGAGGAAAACAACAGAATGGGAAAGACTAGAGATCTCTTCAAGAAAATTAGAGATACCAAGGGAACATTTCATGCAAAGATGGGCTCAATAAAGGACAGAAATGGTATGGGCCTAACAAAAGCAGAAGATATTAAGAAGAGGTGGCAAGAATACACAGAAGAACTGTACAAAAAAGATCTTCATGACCCAGATAATCCCGATAGTGTGATCACTCACCTAGAGCCAGACGTCCTGGAATGTGAAGTCAAGTGGGCCTTAGAAAGCATCACTACAAACAAAGCTAGTGGAGGTGATGGAATTCCAGTTGAGCTATTTCAAATCCCAAGAGATGATGCTGTGAAAGTGCTGCACTCAGTATGCCAGCAAATTTGGAAAACTCAGTAGTGGCCACAGGACTGGAAGAGATCAGTTTTCATTCCAATCCCAAAGAAAGGCAATGCCAAAGAATGTTCAAACTACTGCACAATTGCACTCATTTCACATGCTAGTAAAGTAGTGCTCCAAATTCTCCAAGCAGGCTTTAGCAATATGTGAACCATGAAATTTCAGATGTTCAAGCTGGTTTTAGAAAAGGCAGAGGAACCAGAGATCAAATTACCAACATCCACTGGATCATGGAAAAAGCAAGAGAGTTCCAGAAAAAACATCTATTTCTGCTTTATTGACTATGCCAAAGCATTTGACTGTGTGGATCACAATAAACTGTGGAAAATTCTGAAAGAGATGGGAATACCAGACCACCTGACCTGCCTCTTAAGAAACCTATATGCAGATCAGGAAGCAGGAGTTAGAACTGGACATGGAACAATAGACTGTCTCCAAACAGGAAAAGGAGTGCATCAAGGCTGTATATTGTCACCCTGCTTATTTAACTTCTATGCAGAGTACATCATGAGAAATGCTGGGCTGGAAGAAGCACAAGCTGGAATCAAGATTGCTGGGAGAAATATCAATAACTTCAGATATGCAGATGAATCCACTCTTATGGTAGAAAGTGAAGAGGAAGTAAAAAGCCTCTTGATGAAAGTGAAAGAGGAGAATGAAAAAGTTGGCTTAAAGCTCAACATTCAGAAAACAAAGATCATGGCATCTGGCCCCATCACTTCATGGGAAATAAATGTGGAAACAGTGGAAACAGTGTCAGACTTTATTTTGGGGGGCTCCAAAATCACTGCAGATGGTGATTGCAGCCATGTAATTAAAAGACGCTTACTCCTTGGAAAGAAAGTTATGACCAACCTAGATAGCATATTCAAAAGCAGAGACATTACTTTGCCAACAAAGGTCCATCTAGTCAAGGTTACGGTTTTTCCTGTGGTCATGTATGGATGTGAGAGTTGGACTGTGAAGTAGGCTGAGCGCCAAACAATTGATGCTTTTGAACTGTGGTGTTGGAGAAGACTCTGAGAGTCCCTTGGACTGCAAGGAGATCTAACCAGTCCATTCTAAAGGAGATCAGTCCTGGGTGTTCACTGGAAGGCCTGATGCTAAAGCTGAAACTCTAATACTTTTACCTCATGCGAAGAGTTGACTCATTGGAAAAGACTGATGCTGGGAGGGATTAGCGGCAGGAGGAGAAGGGGACGACAGAGGATGAGATGGCTGGATGGCATCACGGACTCGATGGACATGAGTTGGTGATGGACAGGGCAGCCTGGTGTGCTGCAATTCATGGGATTCAAAGAGCAGACACGACTGAGAGACTGAACTGAACTGAACTGATGGATCTAACACCTTTTCTTTTTTTCTTTGTACATTCTTGTGCATTTTTGCCCCATACTTTTTTTATTCACAGAGAAGTTCAAAGAAAAGTAGAAAAAATATATACCCATTTGAGGGATTTTATATTAGATTTCAATCTCAAATTTTTCTTTGTCCTTAAAGAGACACACTTGGAAGATGCCTTCCAGCTCTAGATTTTATAAAAGGTGACCCTTCCTGGACTCTACATGTAGCTTCTAGAGTTGGGCTAACCATCAGAGAATTTATGATATCCTTGGTCTTGCAAAAATCCTTTAAACCTGTATTTCTCTAATCAAGGTTATGAAGACATATATCTGCTGTGGAAAAGATAAGTAATATCTAGGAGATAGTATTTCATTCTACTTACAGGTGCGTCCCTGTCTCCATATTTTTAATTATATTGCACAGAAAAATAAGCTGTTGATGTTAAAAGTATAGCAACGAGAACTGGGTGAACAAAACCTCTGGCATTTGTATCTCTTTATCCTCATGTTGAGTCACTCGCCAACATAGTCGTTTTGGGAGACCTGATTCAGATTTATAAATGTGCCAAGCTTTTCCCCAGCTCAGTGTCTCTGGACACAATACTTTTCCTGAGACAGTCTTCTTCATCTGGCTTAAATCATCTGACTTTAACATAGATTTCAGCTTCTCAGGGAAGCCTTTTGGGATCCCTCTGCTTAGTTTAAATTTCTTATTTTGTTTTCCTGTAAAAAAGTTTTAAAGACTATTTCCTAAAAGCATTTCCTCCTTCTTATAATTACCTTAACTATGCAATACACTTATCTGTGTAAAAAAATACCTGGCTTGCTATTGGACATTAATTGAAACAGACCTTAAGCCTGAAAAATGTAAAATAGTCTTGAAAACTAAAATACTATAATGTCTTTGATGTTAGAGAAAGGATTTCATAGAGAGGGCAGGGCTCAGAATTTTATAACAAAATATAATTGGTTTGTGCAGAAACAATCTATCTAGGGAATGCAAGGAGACACTCATATTATCAAGCAGTAACGTCTTTTTCCTAGGACTGACTTTGGAGCCACGTGAAGAGATGCTGGACCCCATAATTGCATGAGTTGTGCCCTATGAGCAGATTTCTATTGACCAGTGAAAAGCTGCTTCATTTGTGGGTGGCACTTCTAGGGTGCAAAACAACATCCTATTTGGAATACTGTGACATTAAGACCAGCAGGTGCAAAGACTGATTGAGGAAGGTAAGAAAAAAAATCACTTCAATGGTTTTGCATGCTGTTTTCCTGGTAGTGATGGGAAAATTGAATAGTACTAAAAGCCCACTATATTTAGGTCTTTACTGGTTCATGAGTGGTGGCAAATGGTTTGGGCATATGGTCAGGCAGATGGGCTATGCGAACCTGCACTATTAAAGTGATGTCTGTATAGAGTGTGGCCCTGTGGAAATTACTATGGGAATTTAAGGTGCATGTTAAAGTAGGTGGCATTGGGGAAGGTATTAGGGTAGTGACACATGGAAAACAATGAAAAGGATATTAAACGCAAAAAGAAGAATAAGTTAAAAATCCCTATGATAAGACATGATCAGGGAAGGCTGGTTTCAGTCCATGATCAAAGAAAGCAGTTTGCTCTGAAATCAGACAGTTTTCAAGAGGTCCTAGTAAACATATCATTCGTAATCCATGTTAACATATTTGTATTTCATCCTATACAAGCCGGAAGTCATTAGAAAGTTTTGAGCACAGAAGTAAAGTTATTTGTATTTTTAAAGAATTTCTATACTTGCTGTATAGAAAATAGACTGTGGAGGGTTGTGGCAAGTCGGAGTGATGTTCACAAATATTTAATGTGCCCTATAGATTTCTTAGCCTTTGAAACATTTGGGAGTTCCAGATAACAGCCTCAGGTTCAATAATTTGCTGAAAGGACTAGTAGAACCAACTAGTAGAACCAAGTTGCTATCCTCATGGTTATAGTTTCCTTTAATGAAAGGCTGCACACTGAAATCAGTCTCGGAGCATCGGAGCATGAGGCAGGCTCTAGGAGAACCCCACACATAGATCTTCCTGCTGTTCTTTACAGTGGGGTCCTGGGTAGCAGCAGCAGCAGCCTGGGTAACACTAACTTTTTCTCAGAATTGTGTGTGACAATAAGCATAGTGTATTGCCAACCAAAGAAGCATGCCTGAGTTTTAGAAGACACAATTCGACCTATGACGTAGGGTCTTTGTTTTGTTTGTTGCCTAATTCAAAACTAAAATATAAATCCTGACAAATAACAGCTGCACATTAATATTTGTTGAGCAAATGAATGAACAGATGAATGAATTCAACATCAAGCATAAAAATAATTGCTGGAGGTGGAGGTTTAAGACACAGTTCCCACCATCAACACGCTCACATTCTAGTGGAAGAACCAATTAAATAAACATTATATAATGATTGTTAAGCCAAAGGCATACACTGAGTTCCATGTAGAAACCAAACCTTGAGCTTTGTTGGTTTTGTTTTGTTTTGTTTTTTGAGCTTTGTTTTGTAGAGAAGATAAAGCCTTGTGTTGAGAGTCAAATGTTGAAGTTGATTGTGGAAGACAGAATATTCCATGCATAAGGAATAGTACATGTGAATAAAACAGACAAGAGAAAATGTGTTACATTTGAGGAGCTACAAGTAGGTTGGTATGGAATCAATAAGGATAAAGAAAAAGGTAATTCTGTGAGGGACAAGAAGGCAAATCATGAAGGACATAACATAAACTAGGGTTCCAATTTTATCTTTAACATAATAGAAAACCATTGATACCTTTTAAAGTAGATGAGTGACGTACTTAGTTGACATTTTAGAAAGGTCATTGGCAAGAGTGTAAAGAATGAATTAGAAATAAGTAAGCAAGACCAAGAAAGGTAAACTTTTGATGTATAGTCAAATGAAATAATCAATAATCAAAAGGATAAGTACTAAGAACCTCAACTTAAAGGGCGACAGGATGGTGAGGGATAGTGAATGGAATTGACAGCTGTGTCAGATGATAAACGAATAGGTCAAGGTGACTGATTTGATGTAGAGTATGAAGAAGGAATCCAGGATGGCATCTACGTGGCTGATGTTGGCAGTAGATAAATGGTGGTACCATTCACTGAAATAATCCGTCTTGAATAGCAGAGCTCACATGGGAGAGAAGCAGGGGCTTTAGTGGGTAAAAGAGTCAAGGAAGAATCATTATTGGACATCCTATGTTAGATCATCTGAGAGTAATACTGTCAATACAAAATTTGGGAATTTAGGAGAATTCTGGTTGAAAATCATGAGTATATTTTGAATATCTAGTGTGCATCAGATATTTTTAGGCCATGGGAAAACTAAAACTTCACCTTTTAGAGGTTACATTTTAGAAAGGAAGCTTAAGTTTGATGGTTGTTCAGGCAGTGCATTTATTCCTTTTTTTTTGTAGCTAATTTAGTGCATTAATTATATTTTTCTTTCACAGCTTTACATTTTTGCTATTAATGTAGATGTACACAGCATCATAATTTCAGAAATGTAAGTTCATGGATTTAAAAATCTTAGCCTTGAAATATTTTCTATCTTTTGGAATGGATGCGTAGAAGTTAAATCACACACACAGACATACAGACAGAATGAACTAACCCCAAAAGACCTGGCTGCTCATTTATGCTACCTTAGCAAAGTGGATTACTGTGTGATATAGTTGGTAATGACGTTGTCATGCCAATTGCTGAAACAAGTTAAATGGACATGTTTCCAGTTGATCACCATAGTTTGATAGTTTGACAAAATGTCAATTGTGCTGTATAGAATGTTTTACACACCTTTTTCTTAAGAAGAAAAGGAAGAACAATGGTTGGGATTTCCACCACTTTAGAAAGTTCTCCATCATATCACTAAAGGTAGACACGCTCTAACTGACAGTATTCCTAAAATGTTAAGATCGCTAGCATGGATGTTTTGGATCATATCAATCTCACACTCTCTGTTTCTATTTTAAATTTTTATTGTACTTTTCAAATTGTCTTCTAGCACCACAGTGGCAAATAGATGGCCACATATCTTGAAAAAATTACAAATAATATAAGGGGAGGGCCACTAGGTCAAAAGACATTTTTCTGGAGATTCTTGCATTATACCAAGTGATGCCTTAGAAAAAAACAAAGCTGTTTAAAAAGACAGCAGCTGTTATAATGCTGCTTCATTACAGACCCACTGGAGCAGAAGCAATGCATCCATTTTGCTTTTTCTCCATTGACAATATCAATGAAGCATTAATGGAATTCTTACAGTCTACTGGTAAAGTATAAATTTAGTCTGAATAAATCTTATATTGACTATATTATAATACTCTTTTTTAAACTAGAAAAGAAATTCACTGGTTTATTTTTAATATAAAAAAGTTATGTAGGAGATATAGCTTTAGGTTCTCAATAAATAAGTAGTCAATAGTTGTTTGTTTGTTTTTTACCATTAGAGAATTGACAGCTGTGTCAGATGATAAACGAATAGGTCAAGGTGACTGATTTGATGTAGAGTATGAAGAAGGAATCCAGGATGGCATCTACGTGGCTGATGTTGGCAGTAGATAAATGGTGGTACCATTCACTGAAATAATCCGTCTTGAATAGCAGAGCTCACATGGGAGAGAAGCAGGGGCTTTAGTGGGTAAAAGAGTCAAGGAAGAATCATTATTGGACATCCTATGTTAGATCATCTGAGAGTAATACTGTCAATACAAAATTTGGGAATTTAGGAGAATTCTGGTTGAAAATCATGAGTATATTTTGAATATCTAGTGTGCATCAGATATTTTTAGGCCATGGGAAAACTAAAACTTCACCTTTTAGAGGTTACATTTTAGAAAGGAAGCTTAAGTTTGATGGTTGTTCAGGCAGTGCATTTATTCCTTTTTTTTTGTAGCTAATTTAGTGCATTAATTATATTTTTCTTTCACAGCTTTACATTTTTGCTATTAATGTAGATGTACACAGCATCATAATTTCAGAAATGTAAGTTCATGGATTTAAAAATCTTAGCCTTGAAATATTTTCTATCTTTTGGAATGGATGCGTAGAAGTTAAATCACACACACAGACATACAGACAGAATGAACTAACCCCAAAAGACCTGGCTGCTCATTTATGCTACCTTAGCAAAGTGGATTACTGTGTGATATAGTTGGTAATGACGTTGTCATGCCAATTGCTGAAACAAGTTAAATGGACATGTTTCCAGTTGATCACCATAGTTTGATAGTTTGACAAAATGTCAATTGTGCTGTATAGAATGTTTTACACACCTTTTTCTTAAGAAGAAAAGGAAGAACAATGGTTGGGATTTCCACCACTTTAGAAAGTTCTCCATCATATCACTAAAGGTAGACACGCTCTAACTGACAGTATTCCTAAAATGTTAAGATCGCTAGCATGGATGTTTTGGATCATATCAATCTCACACTCTCTGTTTCTATTTTAAATTTTTATTGTACTTTTCAAATTGTCTTCTAGCACCACAGTGGCAAATAGATGGCCACATATCTTGAAAAAATTACAAATAATATAAGGGGAGGGCCACTAGGTCAAAAGACATTTTTCTGGAGATTCTTGCATTATACCAAGTGATGCCTTAGAAAAAAACAAAGCTGTTTAAAAAGACAGCAGCTGTTATAATGCTGCTTCATTACAGACCCACTGGAGCAGAAGCAATGCATCCATTTTGCTTTTTCTCCATTGACAATATCAATGAAGCATTAATGGAATTCTTACAGTCTACTGGTAAAGTATAAATTTAGTCTGAATAAATCTTATATTGACTATATTATAATACTCTTTTTTAAACTAGAAAAGAAATTCACTGGTTTATTTTTAATATAAAAAAGTTATGTAGGAGATATAGCTTTAGGTTCTCAATAAATAAGTAGTCAATAGTTGTTTGTTTGTTTTTTACCATTAGGACAACAGGTAGAATTTAAGTCTAAATTTAAACTATCATTACAAGCTTATTTCACTGAAACGTCACTTATTTTCCCAATTAATAAAGTTCAGGTGTGTTGATCATCATTTCTTCTTTGATTTCATTTATTCAATACTCCTTTAACAGACAAAGTCTAGTTTCTGTTAGTTCTTTGATTTCATTAACAGGATAGGTTGTGCTTTCAAAACAAAAATTATACAAATTACTTAACATTTTTCTTGATTTTAAAAATGAAATCCAAACTATGATTCTAGGGCTGTCCATTATACAAAACTGTAGGGGCTAAAAAGGGACCCAGATGTTTAAGTGGATTTGCAAATGGCAAAATGCTGCTTGTTAGATCTGCCTGTAAACCTATTTGCAAATGCAAATCCTCTTTCCAAACAGATCAGAGTTTTTTTTAGGTCCACAAAAATCCTTGAGCAAAGCAAAATGCTGATGGAATGTGCATGTGGCACTTCTATGGATTTCTATGTAAATGCTTTTGCATCTTCCTTGTGTAACTTTCAGAGCATGGCAGGAGAAGATAGAATGCAATGGCACTTATTTTTCAGGGGTTCTGAAGGTATCCTGCTGCAATTTAGGAGACAGGCAGTGTTGTGGTGAATTCAAATGTCTCCTTTTTTCTTCATTTTTACAAGAAGTGACTTGAAGCATACTCTACTTCAGCTGTGTTACCTTCATGCACTAACTTTATTTTACAAAGCAGTTTTCATTTCTCCACACCTACTGGGAGTCCTTCTCTTGCATTCGTTCCCTTTTCAGCAAAGGTCCTTCTAGCAGATCTGTGTCCTGGGTCCAGACCATGAGGGTAGCTCTCCACTGATGCTTGTCAGTTGAGGTCAGTTAACTCATTCACATTTTTACTTTCCCCTGCACTATGATAATAACAGCAAACAATTTATAGCCCTGTTCACATACTCATTTAATCTTCAGTACTTGCCTGGAGAATCCCATGGACAGAGAAGCCTAGTAGGTTACAGTCCACGGGGTCACAAAGCCGGGCACAACTGAGCGACTTCACCACCTTAGCCACTGCTCCATCATATGCACACACTTCGCCTTCCATTCCTTCTCTAATCTAACAAATCAGTTTGCATTTAAAGTGTAATGGTGGAAAGAAAGTAAAGCTGGTTTTTTCCACCTCAAATCTCTGATCTTCTCTCCTTACATTTTATGTTGCCATAGCCTTTTAACCAGTTTTTAACCACACTCCAGATTTGTCTTCTGGAAATCTGTCCCTCTGCATGTTTACTAAAATGACTGATCTGAATTACAGACCTAACCTTGTCATTATACTGCTTTAATATTACCCTACCACCTATGGAATAAAGGCCTGTACTTAGAATGGAATATAAAGTCTACTTCACCCATCTCCTTTACTTCCTTTTTCTACTACTTTATTCTTAGAAATTAATGACTATTACTCAACCACTAAAAAGAATACATTTGAATCAGTTCTAATGAGGTGGATGAAACTGGAGCCTATTATCCAGAGTGAAGTAAGCCAGAAAGAAAAACACCAATACAGTATACTAACATATATATGGAATTTAGAAAGATGGTAATGATAACCCTGTATGCGAGACAGCAAAAGAGACACAGATGTATAGAACGGACTTTTGGACTCTGTGGGAGAGGAATTATACAGAGTGAAGTAAGCCAGAAAGAAAAACACCAATACAGTATACTAACACATATATATGGAATTTAGAAAGATGGTAATGATAACCCTGTATGCGAGACAGCAAAAGAGACACAGATGTATAGAACGGACTTTTGGACTCTGTGGGAGAGGGAGAGGGTGGGATGATTTGGGAGAATGACATTGAAACATGTATACTATCATGTAAGAAACGAATCGCCAGTCTTATGTTCGATACAGGATACAGGATGCTTGGGGCTGGTGCATGGGGAAGATCCGGAGAGATGATATGGGGTGGGAGGTGGGAGGGGGGTTCAGGATTCGGAACTCATGTACACCCGTGGTGGATTCATGTCAATGTATGGCAAAACCAATACAGTATTGTAAAGCAAAATAAAGTAAAAATTAAAATTAAAAAAATAAATAATAAAATTCAATCCCTCAGATACAATATTGCTTCATGCCTTTTATAAATTTTATTTTTTATTTAAGTATAATTGATTTATAATGTGTTAGATTAAGGAGTACAGCAAAGTGATTCAGTTATACATATATACATATGTGTGTGTTCTTTTTTAGATTATTTTCCCTTATAAGTTATTACAAATTACCGTGTATAGTTTCCAGTGCTATACGATAGATCCTTGTTGTTTTATCTATTTTATATGTAGCAGTGTGTCCATGTTAATCACAAACTTTTATAATTTATCCCTCCCCTTCTTTCCCCTTTGGTAATTATAAGTTTGTTTTCTGTGTCTATGGGTCTATTTATTTTGTATGTGTTTGTCTCTATTGTTTAAGATTATACATATAAGCAACATATAATGTTTGTCTGTCTCTGTGTGACTTATTTTATTTAATATGATAATCTTTAGGTCTATCCTTATTGCTGCAGATGGCATTATTTCATGCTTTTTAATGGCTGAGTAATATCTCATTGGATGTATACCACAGTGGTGTTGGGGAAGACTCTTGAGAGTCCCTTGGATTGCAAGGAGACCCAACCAGTCCATTCTAAAGGAGATCGGTCGTGGGCGTTCTTTGGAAGGAATGATGCTAAAGCTGAAACTCCAGTACTTTGGCACCTCATGTGAAGAGTTGGCTCACTGGAAAAGACTCTGATGCTGGGAAGGATTGTGGGCAGGAGGAGAAGCGGACAACAGAGGATAAGATGGCTGGATGGCATCACCGATTCGACGGACGTGAGTTTGAGTAAACTCTGGGAGTTGGTGATGGATGAGGAGGCCTGGCGTGCTGCAATTCATGGGGTTGCAAAGAGTTGGACACAACTGAGTGACTGAACTGAACTGATACCACACATTTATCCATTCATTTGCTGATGGGCATTTAGATTACTTCCATGTCTTGGTTATTGTAAGTAGTGCTAAAGTAAACATTGAGTGCAAGTATCTTTTCAATGCCCAGGATTGGAATTGTCAGGTCATAAGGTATGCAGATGACACCACCCTTATGGCAGAAAGTGAAGAGGAACTAAAAAACCTCTTGATGAAAGTGAAAGACGAGAGCAAAAAAGTTTGCTTAAAGCTCAACATTTAGAAAACGAAGATCATGGCATCCAGTCCCATCACTTCATGGGAAATAGATGGGGAAACAGTGGAAACAGTGTCAGACTTTATTTTGGGGGGCTCCAAAATCACTGCAGATGGTGACTGCAGCCATGAAATTAAAAGACGCTTACTCCTTGGAAGAAAAGTTATGACCAACCTGGATAGTATATTCAAAAGCAGAGACATTACCTTGCCGACTAAGGTCCATCTAGTCAAGGCTATGGTTTTTCCTGTGGTCATGTATGGATGTGAGAGTTGGACTGTGAAGAAGGCTGAGCACCGAAGAATTGATGCTTTTGAACTGTGGTGTTGGAGAAGACTCTTGAGAGTCCCTTGGAGTGCAAGGAGATCCAACCAGTCCATTCTGAAGGAGATCAAACCTGGGATTTCTTTGGAAGGAATGATGCTAAAGCTGAAGCTCCAGTACTTTGGCCACCTCACGTGAAGAGTTGACTCATTGGAAAAGACTCTGACGCTAGGAGGGATTGGGGGCAGGAGGAGAAGGGCACGACCGAGGATGAGATGGTTGGATGGCATCACAGACTCGATGGATGTGAGTCTGAGTAAACTCCAAAAGACGGTGATAGATAGGGAGGCCTGGCGTGCTGCGATTCATGGGGTCGCAAAGAGTCGGACATGACTGAGCGACTGAACTGAACTGAAGGTAGGCTATATTTTTAGTTTTTTAAGGAAACTCCATACTGCTCTCCATAGTGGCTATACCAATTAAATTCTAGCCACAATAGTCAGAGAACAAAAAGAAATAAAAGGAATCCAAATTCAAAAACAAAAAGTAAAATTGTCAGTGTTTGCAGATGACATGATACCATACATATAAAATCCTAATGCTATCACAAAACTACTAGAGTTCATCAATAACTTCAGTAAAGTTGCAGGATACAAAATTAATACACCGAAATCTATTTTATTTCTATACACTAACAGTGAAAGAGAAATTAAGGAAGCCATCCTGTTTACCATTGCATCAAAAAGAATAAAATACATATGAATAAGCCTACCTATGGAGACATAAGACCTTACTCCAAAAACTATAAGATGCTGAAGAAAGAAATCAAAGATGGTGCATACAAATGGAAAGCTATACCATGCTCTTGGAATACAAGAATCAATATTGTCAAAATGATTGCACTCCCCAAGGCAATCTACAGATTCACAGATTCAATACAATCCCTGTCAAATTACCAACAACATTTTTCACAGAAATGGAACAAAAAATTTTAGAATTTTTATGGAAATGCTGAAGACTCCAGATAGCCAAAGCAATCTTGAGAAAGGAGAACAGAGTTGGAAGAATCAGGTTCCCTCACTTCAGACGATATTACAAAGCTACAATAATCAAAACGATATGGTAACAAAAACAACAAAAAAATGTATAGATCAATGGGACAGGGTAGGAAGTTCTGAAACAAAACTACACAGTTCAGATCAGTCACTCAGTCGTGTCCAACTCTTTGCGACCCCATGAACTGCAGCACGCCAGGCCTCCCTGTCCATCACCAACACCTAAAGTTCACTCAAACTCACATCCATTGAGTCAGTGATGCCATCCAGCCAGCTCATCATCTATCATCTCCTTCTCCTCCTGTCCCCAATCCCTCCCAGCATCAGACTCTTTTCCAATGAGTCAACTCTTCGCATGAGGTGTCCAAAGTATTGGAGTTTCAGCTTTAGCATCATTCCTTCCAAAGAAATCCCAGGGTTGATCTCCTTCAGAATGGACTGGTTGGATCTCCTTGCAGTCCAAGGGACTCTCAAGAGTCTTCTCCAACACCACAGGTCAAAAACATCAATTCTTGAGTGCTCAGCTTTCTTCACAGTCCAACTCTCACATCCATACATGACCACTGGAAAAACCATAGCCTTGACTAGATGGACCTTTGTTGGCAAAGTAATGTCTCTGCTTTTGAATACTAAGTTGGTCATAACTTTCCTTCCAAGGAGTAAGCGTGTTTTAATTATATGGCTGTAAT
Organism: Oreotragus oreotragus; assembly: GCA_006410675.1. Classification (NCBI taxonomy): domain Eukaryota; kingdom Metazoa; phylum Chordata; class Mammalia; order Artiodactyla; family Bovidae; genus Oreotragus; species Oreotragus oreotragus. Next base: position 130,799 of record SJYX01006284.1, on the reverse strand, counting down.
CACCATCTGCAGTGATTTTGGAGCTCCAAAAAATAAAGTCTGATGCTGTTTCCCCATGTATTTCCCATGAAATGATGGGACCAGATGCCATGATCTTCGTTTTCTTAATGTTGAGCTTTAAGCCAACGTTTTCACTCTCCACTTTCACTTTCATCAAGAGGTTTTTTACTTCCTCTTCATTTTCTGCCATAAGGTTGGATTCATCTGCATATCTGAGGTTATTGATATTTCTCCCGGCAATCTTGATTCCAGCTTGTGCTTCTTCCAGCCCAGCATCTCTCATGATGTACTGTGCATAGAAGTTAAATAAGCAGGGTGACA